>JAAFCE010005724.1:7543880-7560740 GCA_013389805.1 Trigoniulus corallinus
AACTCCACCTCCGTTCAGGACCCAACCTGGTCCAACTCCACCTCCGTTCAGGACCCAACCTGGTCCAACTCCACCTCCGTTCAGGACCCAACCTGGTCCAACTCCACCTCCGTTCAGGACCCAACCTGGTCCAACTCCACCTCCGTTCAGGACCCAACCTGGTCCAACTCCACCTCCGTTCAGGATCCAACCTGCTCCAACTCCACCTCCGTTCAGGATCCAACCTGCTCCAACTCCACCTCCGTTCAGGATCCAACCTGCTCCAACTCCACCTCCGTTCAGGATCCAACCTCACCCAGGTCTCAACCTTGTCCAACTCCACCCCGTTCAGGATCCAACCTGACCCAGGTCTCAACCTTGTCCAACTCCACCTTCCTCCGGGATCGAATCTGGATCCACCGACACTTCTGATCGGGACGAGCCATCTATTGTTCGGCAGAAGACATTAAAATGGGTAGTGTCGCGAACATCCAGCCTCCCTAATAATTTTTGACCTCTGAATGATCTCTTTATCCTCTCACCTCAGACGTGAGAATTTCCGGCCTATGGTTGACATGAGGATCCACTGAGTATCAAACTGCTATCATCCGACGCGCCGCACCAAGCAAATGCCAGTATTAAGATAGCAACTTGCCTATAAAAAATGTCACCAGTGGACTGACTACAAAGTAACCAGAGTTTCTCTGAAGCAAATTATCAATAAATTCCTGGAATTCAGAGTGGAAAGTAGTTGATGTGACAATTTTGTACACAGATGCCACTCGAGCTATTGCTCTCCAAGAAATCCTTCCAAGCAGACAAGTTATTTGTACACCACCCTAGTCCCCTCCCCCACAACACCTCCCTTCCCCTCACAACTCGAGGAAACAAAATACCCACACACTCCATTCTCGCCATCTCGCCAATAACAAGACCATGTCGAAAGGGTTGCCGATCAATAATAACTATGACAGATGTAATCAACTCTGGAGAACTTCTCAATCCTGAAAATACAGACATACACCGGATGGGTGGGTGACGTGTCTCAAGCTTTTCACATTTCAAATCCAGTGTATCCATTGCATTCAACCTGAAAGGTGCACGCCTGCAGGATAATTACATAGTCGAAATCTCACCGCCTTGTGCTCATCTAACAAACACTACACTAATGTGACGATTATTGGGCGTTAGCAGTACCCAGTTTTCCCAAGCGGTCACCCATGTTAGCACTAGCTGGAGTTGAGTTGCTTAACATCAGTGATCAGACGAGAACTGGTGTGTCCAACGCAATAAGCCGCTCCCTGTACCATGCGAAACTCAGAACACAGGTTCGAATCTCAAATACCTTCCTCCTGGAGTCTGAAGTCACAGAAGTCACTATAGCTTTGAAAGGAAAACGGGCAGTGCCGTCTCAAAGTATGGGCCCTCTGGGGACTTGATGCGGGCCCCCATGCTAATCTGTGTATGTCAAGTGGCCATTCACATATTATTACTGTGGGTGGTTGTCGTAGAAGCCCCAACCAACCGTTTTGCCGAGAGGCCCATAATGCTGCCAAGATGGCATTGAATAAGGGTGTGCTTTGTTGGCGTTTTAGACCAATGAACTACAATAGTCATTAGAGCCCCGTCCACAGCGCCGTAGTTCTAATGCAGAGTCGGCACAAATACTAGGCCGCCATGACAATTTAGGCAGTAACAGTACCCAGTGTTTCCAAGAGGCCACCCATGCTAGTACTAACTGGGGTTGCGTTGTTTAACTGCAGTGATCAGACGAGAACCGCTGTGTCCAACGCAATACAACCCCTCATACGCAGTAGCGTCACTAGGGGGGGTTGGGCCGCACCGGGTGATACCACTCACACCATGAGAAATGGAGTGACAACAAAGCAGAAGAAGCGGCTGTTTTTGGGAGAGGGAGTGACACCATGGTGTTGTCATCATGGTGTCAACGCACTGAGTGACGCCAACTCTAGCGACGCCACTGCTCATACGGAATATGGGGCCTCAATTCACCACCCCGTCATCCCCTAACACAGGATGAATGAATGAATGACTTAACCCTTCTCACATCTGGTGCAGGGTCGAGTAAAACATTTTTGCCCTATTGAGACAGTACTGCGTCGGTGGTTCCAAGTTGGAGACTGGATCGAAGTGGGTTGGCTTCTTTCGAGCGAAAGAGAGGCCCCGAGGGTCTTCCTGCGGATGAGTAGTAAAACCGATGCCCCGTGTAGTGGACGATGTCATCGGCACGTAAAAGAACCTTCCCTACAATGCAACAAGTAGATGAGGCAAAATTCCTAGGTGTAGGAGCTCACCCACCCTATCGTCGCGTCGGTGGAAGTCTCCAACTAACAGTAGGCCGACGATAAATAAGCATACGGGTTGCAGCTTATTCGGCCGTCGGCTGCGGAAAAATACCGTCTAATATATCATTTGTGTGTCCATCCAGAGGGACATGACGGGTACTCGACCCTGACCTAGACGGGAAAAGGAGTAGGAGTTGCTTTATGTTTAGACACGAAAGGGATCTGTTGGGCGGCTGTCTCTCAAACTCTCACACCCTCACATCCTCTCACTCTAAAGGAGGCAAACTTCCTTGGTCCAGGATCGAACTTCGAACTACCACCGTGCCCAGCAAGCCAGCTGTGCCATCGAGCACCATCGGTCGAAAAGCCGAATTAAGTGCAGCCCGCGTGTTTTGTTGGAAAAAAATGGCATGTGGCTTGACATTCCTGATCTAAACTCTGGGACTAAGTCACGAGACCCGATGGTCAGTATGTCGACGTCTGGTCAAGATCAACAGCATTCCCAGGGCTACCGAAGGAACACGTCCTCCATCCTGTATGCGGCATGACCACTTCTACAATAATGAAATTAGTCAACCTTGAAATGCTCAATACAAGAAAACATTTTTAATTAATTAGTTTGTCGTTGTTGTTTGTTGGTGTTTTAGGGCCCTTCAACTACAAGGTCATTAGAGCCCCGTCCACAGAATAGTTCTTATGCAGAGACTGCACAGACACCACACTAATGCAGTGCCGTAACGGGGGTAAGAAGCGCCTGTGGCAAGTGTCTAACTTGCGCCTCCCCGTAACCCAATAATGACAAAAAACTTAAAAGTGTTGCACCCAAAACCCAGTTGCGCCCGTGGCGGGTGCCTTCTTCGCCACGCCCTCGTTACGGCACTGCACTAATGCGACGACTTTTGGGTATTAGCAGTACTCAGTTTTCCTAAGCGGTCACCCCTGTCAGTACTTGCTGGAGTTGCGCTGAACTGGTGTGTCCAACGCAATTCGCCGCTCCCGGCCTCGTTCAAATCCAGAGTCCGCACAGACACTACGCTGCTACGACGACCTGGGTATCAGAATACTACTCAGTGTTCCCATGCGGTCACCCATGTTAGTACTAGCTGGGGTTGCGGTGCTGAACTTTAGTGATCAGATGAGAACTGGTGTAAAGCAACTCCTAACCCTTTTCCCGCCTATGGCAGGGTCGGGTACCCATTTGTCCCTCTGAATGGACACAGGGTGATATATTGGTCATAGTTTTTTCTGCAGCCGGTTGCCGGCCAAAGCTGCACCCCTACGGTTATTTATCGTCGGTCTAGTGTTCGTTGGGGAATGCTACCGACGCCAGGGGGCGAGCTCCTACACCTGGAAATTTTGCCTCATCTACCCGTTGCGTAGTAGAGAGGGTTCTTTTACGTGCAAGTGCCATCGTACACCCACACGGGACCTCGGTTTTACTTCTCATCCGAAAGAAGGTACACTCGCGGCTTCTCTCTCGCCCGAAAGAAGCCGACCCACCACGGTCCAGTATCGAACCTAGAATTACTGGCGTAGTTGCCGAGCGTGCTAACCACTACGCCACCGCGGCGGGTCTAGATGAGAATTGGTGTGTCCGACGCAATTCGCCGCTCTAATTAGTTTGTCAACAGCAGTGCAGCCAAGTTGCGCCGGACACACCAGTTCCCTTGAGATCACTGAAGTTGAACAACGCAGGCCCACGTTGGTACCAACATGGGAGGTTATTAAAGAACGTAGGGTGCTGCAAGTTTCCCCATTTCCTGCATCCTCCACACCTTCCTCCTTATCTCCCGCAAGCAGCCTCCTAAGGGGTCAGCCTGTTATGGCTGCTTGGCTTCCTCCCCAACCCATTATTGTGTATTTAAGGTGCAAAGCTAAGGGTGCACCAGTCCAAGGCGCTCAAAGCCAACAAATTCTCCAGCAGAAGGGAGAGAAGAGCAGTTTTGTTACCATTCTACTATTCTGCAATTTCCACTTGCTTGCCGTCCGTCCTTTACACGTAGTAGCATTAACGACATCTAGGAAGAGGAAGCAGAGGAGAAAAAGGAGGAGGGAAGGGAAACTCACGGCCCAAGACATTCCCATCGGGGAGTTGAAGAAAGCGAGAGAAAGGAAGAGGAAGAAAATGAGGAACAAGAAAGAATTACTAGATCAATTCCGGTATGTTAGACCGTATTTTGTGTGCTGACGCGCTCGCTCTCTCTTCAAGCGATAGGATGACGTAAGACATCATCGTCAACGCAAATCCACAGCCGTGGCTCTGATGCAAGTATGAGGCCAATGACGTTCGACATGACGCCATCGACAGTGCATTTAAAGACCACGGGAGCAAGAGGAAAAAAAAATCCCCTTGCAGAAATGTTAAGAGGCATCATCTAGGTTACGGTACAGTGCCATTCACTTCACTTAATTTCAGCTCAGTTAAGTCCCATCATTCACAACATCAGGCAAAGAAAGTGTGTGCAGAAAAGAGGCGGAAAAATATATCCATACACAGAGCGATCATAAAGTTCCGTCAATTATTTGGGAATGTAATTATTTGAGAATGCAACAGCCACCCCCTTTTCTCCCTCTGTCCTGGTCGGGTTCCCAACTTAGTCTCTCGAGGAGCGGCGAATTGCGTTGGACACATCAATGCTATAGTCTGATCACTGAAGTTAAGAAGCGCAACCCCAGCGAGTACTGACATAGGTGGTCGCTTGGGAAAACTGGGTACTGCTAATACCCAAAAATCGTCGCATTAGTGTAGTGTCTGTGCAGTCTCTGCATCAGAACTATGCTGTGGACAGGGCTCTAATGACCTTGTAGTTGAAGGGCCCTAACAAACAACAAACCAACAACGAAATTGAGGGGCCGAGCTCCAACACCTATCGATTTTGCCAACAAACGCTTAGAACTATAAGATGTTTTCGGGGACTCCCATTCCATCTTTAGATTGTTTGTTTGTTGGAGTTTAAGGTCCCGTCAACTACGAGGTCATTAGAGACCCGTCCACTGTATAGTTCTAATGCATATACTGCACAGACACTACACTAATGCGACGATTATTGGGTATTAGCAGTACCCAGCTTTCCCGAGCGACCACCCATGTCAGTACTAACTGGGCTTGCGTTGCTTAACTTCAGTGATCAGACGAGAACTGGTGTGTCCAACGCAACTCGCCGCTCGCCCCATCTTTAGAAAAGTACATCTTGCCGCTGCCAACGAGTATTCATTGTGACTCGCGGAACCCTCGGATTCCGCGGAACACATTTTGAAGACCGCTGGTGTAGTATCTGTGCAGCCTCTGCATCAGAACTATGCTGTGGACGGGGCTCTAATGACCTTGTAGTTGAAGGGCCCTAAAACACCAACAAACAATTAGTCTCTCAATGGACACACAGCGACTGATCACTGAAGTCCAGCAACGCAACCCCAGCTAGTACTAACACGGGTGGTCGCTTTGGAAAATTGAGCACTGCTAATACCCAATAATCGTTGAATTCGAGTAGTGTCTGTTCAGTCTCTGCACTAGAACTACGCAGTGGACGGCGCTCTTGGAGTTGAAGGACCCTAAAACACCAACGAAACAAAATGGATGGACACATGAGCGATCTGTTGGACGGTATTTTTAAACAGCCGGCTGCCGACCTAAGCCGCAACTCCTATGCTTATCTATCGCTCTTTTTTGTTTTGTTTGTTTTAGGGCCCTTCAACTACAAGGTCATTAGAGCCCCGTCCACTGCATAGTTCTAGTGCAGAGACTCCACAGACACTACAAAAATGCGACGATTATTGTGTATTAGCAGTACCCAGTTTTCTCGAGCGGCCACCCATGTCAGTACTTGCTGGGGTTGCGTTGCTTAACTTCAGTGATCAGACGAGAACTGGTGTGTCCAAAGCAATAAGCCGCTCCCCTCTTATTTATCGTCGGCCTACTGTACGTTGTAGCACTCCACCGAGGCCGGAGGGCGAGCTCCTAACCGCTGCACAGTAGAAAGAGGGTTCTTTAATGTGTAAATACCATCAGCCACGGCTCTACTTCTCACTGGACGGAGGTTGCACTCGGGGCCTCCGACTTCCCAAAGCAGACAACGCGCTTTTGTTTCGTTGGTGTTTTAGGGCCCTTTATCTGCAATGGTCATTAGAGCCCCGTCCACTGCGTATTTCTACTGCAGAGCCTGCACAGACACTACGCTGTTAGGACGATTTTGAGGATTAGCAGTATCCAGTTTTCCCAAGTGGGCCCGAGTACTAGCTGGGACTGCGTTGCTTAACTTTGGTGATCAGACGTAAACTGGTGTGCCCAAAGAAATACAGTCGCTCTAGCCAACCCGCCTCGATCCCAATGGAACCAGGAACCACGGACACTGCAGTCGACCACGCTATTTCTACGCCACTGCGGCAGACTAAATTTGGTAGCACTTAACAAACCACTAAAGGGCATGAGCCTGACTCCTGTTGCATTGCAGTTATTGTGCAAAAGGTCAGACACCATGCAATATTATAACCAATAAGGCATTAATTTACCTGCCAAAAATTTCTATTTTGGTTGCATAATGCGATGTTAGAAAAGTGCTGTAGGCCGGCATCCCCCCACAGACAATTCAGCCAATATTTCCTGTGGGCTGCAGACGTCCGCCTGGGGTGCCCCAGTAAAAGCATGTTCATTGGACCCACAGACCCGACCCTGTCACAGGCGGGACAAGGGTATGATGATGATGAGTAACAGACCACTAAAATAATATTTTTTTCATCCTAAGTTATCTTTCAGATAGACTCCTGGCTTCTGACCCGCCTCGGCGGCCCAGGAGGTAGAGTGCTCGATTACTGCGTCAGTGGTTCCAAGTTCGATACTTGATCGAGGTGTGTTGGCGTCTCTCGGGGGAAAGTGACCTCCGAGTGCGCCTTCCGTGGGATGGAAAGTAAAGCCGTAACCCCGGTGTACGTAGAAGAACCTTCTCTACTATGCAATGGGTAGTTCAGGCAATAATTCCTTGGCGTTGGTAGTGTCCTAACGAACGGTTGTTGTTGTTGTTTGTTGGTGTTTTAGGGCCCTTCAACTTCAAAGGTCATTTAGAGCCCCGTCTTTGTTTGTTGGAGTTTAAGGTCCCGTCAACTACAAGGTCATTAGAGACCCGTCCACTGTATAGTTCTAATGCATATACTGCACAGACACTACACTAATGCGACGATTATTGGGTATTAGCAGTACCCAGCTTTCCTGAGCGACCACCCATGTCAGTACTCACTGGGCTTGCGTTGCTTAACTTCAGTGATCAGACGAGAACTGGTGTGTCCAACGCAACTCACCGCTCCCTAGAGCCCCGTCCAAAGCGTAGTTCTGATGCAGAGACTGCACAGACACCACACTACTGCGACGATTTTTGGGTATTAGCAGTACCCAGTTTTCGCATTAGACTAATTCGCATGGGGGAAACAAGCAATGAGATGACGGTACAATGGATACGAATGAAGCGGGTGAAAAGACGTCAGGATTGCATACAAGTGCAGAAAACTAGAGATGAAGGATCCAGGACGACACCGAATGAAATTCCACGAATCGATCAATCCATCTGGAGAGAGAGAGGAGTGGATTAAAAAATTGCTTCCACCTGCTTACGAGCATCTTTCATCCATACTTTGTCACGTTTTCCAAGATGCGATATCTGTCAATGGCAACATAGGATATTCGGATGCATGCAGCCCGAGGCCAATTCCATGGATTCAACAACCAACCGTTACCAACACTTTAAAATAATAAAACGAGTTGCAAAAAATAAAAAAGAGCAAGTTTTTTTTCAAATATTAAATACTACTAATCGCATAAAGAGTAAATAACCCAGCTCTAATCATTTTGCGGCAATCGTTTCACACGCACACAACAGAGCCTTGGGGCTGCCACTCGCTTATTAAAACTGCATTTTGGAAGAAAATTGAATAAATGTCTAACTCTCAAAATATAATTTCCGCCTTTGGCAAAGTAACCCCTAAAATTGAGACGAATGAATAAAAAGCAACCATCAGATCGTGATTGTGCCCAACGCGGTAGTTTAGAGAAATTTGAGAAGAGAATCTAACCTCCCCCCTCACCACATGGGGATGATGACACCAAAATTACTCACCGTTCCTATTGAAAATGCGTTGTGAACATGCGAACCCTCAGAAAGTTTTCAATGGGAGGGCAAAGCCTAGTTTCAACGTTCCAGGTGAGAGCAAAGCCTAGTGACAACGTTCCAGGTGAGAGCAAAGCCTAGTGACAACGTTCCAGGCGAGTGCAAAGGCTAATGAGAACATTCCATTGGAGTACAAAGGCCAGTGACAAAGTTTCAGGGGTGAAAAGCCTAGTGACAACGTCCTAAGCAAGTGGAATACCTAGAGACGCCCCAGGGGAGGGCAAAGCCTGAAGACACCGTTCCAGGAGAGGACAAAGTCTAGGGAGTGAAAAGCCTAGTGACAACGTCCTAGGCAAGTGGAATGCCTAGAGACAACGCCCCAGGGGTCGGCAAAGCCTAGAGATAACGTCTCAGGGGAAGGCAAAGCCTAGAGACACCGTTCCAATAGAGAGCAAAGCCTAGCGACAATGCTCCAGGAGAGGGCAAATTGTTGTTTGTTAATGTTTTAGGGCCCTTCAACTACAAAGGTCATTAGAGCCCCGACCACAGCATAGTTCTTATGCAGAGACTGTACTGACACTACACTAATGCGACGATTTTTGGGTACCCAGTTTTCCCAAGCGGCCACCCATGTCAGTACTAGCTGGGGTTGCGCTGCTTAACTTCAGTGAACAGACGAGAACTGGTGTGTCCAACGGAATTCGCCGCTCCCTGGGAGAGCAAAGCCTAGCGACAAAACTCCAGGGGGGGTGAAACAAAGCCTAGCGGCAAAACTCCAGGGGGGGAACAAAGCCTAGCGACAAAACTCCAGGGGGGGGGGGAACAAAGCCTAGCGACACTATTCAGGGGGGAACAAAGCCTAGCGGCACTATTGAGGTGGTGAACATTTCCGTAAACGTTCCAGTGAGGAGAGTGACAACATTTCAGAAGTCGGACAACGTGAGTGTCCGAAAGCTTTAAATTTTTCCCAAGCAGTTCTATTTAACGTCGGTTTTTTCGATCCCAGTCAGTTGGAATTGTTCCCCATTTGCTCCCCCTTTCTGCAGACGCCCATGCTTGTGGACAGTCATATAATCGACAAACTACTTACGAACATGTACTGTATGTAGCGAACAAAATCAAAAGTCCGAACATCCTTAGCACCAAACACGAGTTGAGGTTCGTGAACAATTCCTTGTGAATATTTTCAAGTACTGCGAATGTATCTGGGAACGTGGCCTCAAGTCTCAACAAACATTCTTTGACGTTCCCCAGAAGTGCTGGAACACTACTTGCTCGCGCATCTGCGGCGTCTCCACCAAACAGAAAAACATAACATCCTTGAATCTGCAAATGTTCTTAGCAAATATTTTTAGCATCTGCATACGTCTTTGCTTAGGTGGTAGAGACCCCCAGCTTTCAGCTAATAAAGTTTATAAATGTTTATTGAACTTTTTCACCCTTTCCCGAACGAATTAAACAAGTTTCCATATTTAGTACAGCTTAACAACACCAGGTCTGTTCTCCTCGAAAACAAATTTACATCATGGTACAGTACTTACAACACACAAGGCAAACAGCAGACAATGGCGAACAAACATTTTGCAACGTAATTAGTTCCTCGAGTTGTTAAACTTGTGACAGTCCGACTCTCAGACAGTCCGACCAGAGCAACTCTCATCATCATATCCTTATCCCGCCTGTGGCAGGGTCAGTTCTACGGGTTCTAGTCCTACACTCCCGCTTATCTCCCCCACCAGGTCTCCGTCCACACACACTACCATGTCCTTACGTACAACCTGCTCCAATGTCTGCTTTGGTCTTTCCCTGCCCAGGGTATTTCCAACCACCTGCATTCCCGTAACGGACCTAACGAGCTCCTCCTCCCCCCTTCTCACTGCATGTCCATACCCAGTGCCGGATTTACTGGATTAGTTTGTTTGTGGGTTGGGGAGCAAGCCAGGCAGCCCTAACAGGACGAACTCTTAGGAGTCTGCCCGCGGGACATGAGGAGGTAGGTGAAAGGACGAAGGAGAGGGTTAATTTGCAGCACCCATCATTCTTTACCAACCACCCAAGTTGGTATTGACGTGGGCTTGCGATGCTTAACTTCAGTGATCTCACGGGAACTGGTGTGTCCAACGCAACTTGGCTGCACATTACCATTAGGCTAATTAGGCTGAAGCCTAGGGTCTCAACATTTAGCGGGCTTCAAAATTTAAGAAAAGGGCCTCAAAATTGAAATAGCCCTGGGGCCTCTCAATATCTAAATCCGGCTCTGTCCCTACCACCTCAACCTAATCTCCCTCATTTTTTCCGCGATGTCCTCCACCCCCAAGCTCAGGGCCGTAACCCGAGTGAGGAAGAAAGCTCCCGCCACGGGCGCAACTGGGTTTGTGGTGCAAAATTTTTAAGTTTTTTGTCTTTATTGGGTCACGGGGAGGCGCAAGTTAGACACTTGCCACAGGCGCTTCATACCCCCGTTACGGCACTACTCGTCCGCTATTCTATCAGCCCTCGACACCGCACTTACGTACCCACGGCATTCGTTAACGTTGTCATGTGTTAATTTGCCCGATTCGGGTGTGTGATGTTCGTGGACAAGCACGTGACATTGCACACCAGCCCACAAAGGAACCAAGTCGTACAACCTAACGTGGAAGGTTCACAGGATTGTTCGTGGTTAAGGAACAATCCGGCGTTCCTCGAGCAGTTTCGAGAGTCGTCAACAAGTTCATGAACTCATTTTAAACGAATAAAAATTGGTAATTGCTTTACTTACCGCCACATATACGGCCCGATTAGTTCTGCATCTTGTCTAGAGCACAACTATTCGTAGAAATGCTACTTGCCGACATCGGAATTTTCCTGAATTGCGCAAATAATCCGTATGATTACGACACTAAATACCCGGACAGTTTCCAACTGGAGGCCTGCGGGCCAACACTCAAGAGTACAAAGTTCAACGATCACACAAATCCACTGTTTAGTTCCAGTTCGTCACGCACACACCTGAAAAAATATGAACCAAAAACAGATTTTAAAAATGAAAACAAACACTAATGGTGGCGTAAAGGGCCAAGATAGGGGTGTAAGGACAGGCCCAAGAGGTTAACACCAATTTTCGTCATATTTTAAACCATCAGTCTTTAATAACAAAAATAAAATGTTGGCCAATAAACTGTTACTCAACAATTTACCGCCCCAGTTTGCAGATTTATCAGTGAGGTCTTCCTTCAAGCCTTATTTACGTCATAAAAAGGCTCCAGGGCCCGCCCTGATTGGAATGAGACGTTCAAAAAAAATAAGCTTTACGGATAAGCTCTTCAAGTGAAATTTGCAAAAGATAAAAAAAATTTTTTCCCCTTCTTAAGAAAAAATAATCATCACCAGCAATGACATAAGAAAATTCCAGCATTCAGAGGTAGAGAGGAGAGGATTAACGCAAATTCCAACCGCAATGGATTGATGAGAAAATATCTATATTGTCTGCTGGCTGAATGTCATCGTCGTATTCAATCGAATCTACAAGAGACGACGGATCTCACTCCATGGACAATGCCACTGGATCCTAACACGCTTAAGTATCCTAACTGAAGTATTTAAAAAACCTAGGAATGATTTCTAAGAAACTGGTGAGCGCTTCACCGAAAATTGATTTTTTTTACCCACATCCAAGCAGCCACTTGCATCGTCGAAGTCAGCGGGTAAAAAAATGGATCCAACCCTACAGTCACGTTCCATCACGGACACTCAAAAGAAAAATTCCATCATTTTATTCATTAATATTGCCTTCCTTTATCAGGCAGATTCTTCACCTCTTTCCCTACCCTAATTTACCTAGCGTAGCGAGTGACATTTTCAAGTTCCTGCTTTTCTTACTATCGAGTGTCGCCCTCTAGTGGATCCAATTTCAACTTTGATCAATTATAATGGTCGTCTCGGTACCTCAGTAGATAGCGTGCTTGATTCGTGTCCATGGTTGCAGGATTGCTCCCGGCCGAAGCAGCGACGGGAATTCAAACTTCACGCTAGCATCTCCAATTAGACAATTCCTTTGAGGACATCAGTGAAGGGCAAGACATGAAATAAAGGTACAGTATGAAAACAGATGCCCAATGTCAGGGCAACTTAACCTGTGACCTGAAATGTCGGCACTCGTTACCGGCCTATCGACTAAAACATCTGCCATCGTCTCCTAGGCTCTAACCCGGAACCATTTAGCACATTCCTAGACCATTCCTTGCGCCCTTGGGACTACATGGCCGCTTGGGAAAACTGGGTACTGCTAATACCCAAAAATCGTCCCATTAGTGTAGTGTCGATACAATCTCTGCTTAATAACTATGCTGTGGACGGGGCTATAATGACCTTGTAGTTGAAGGGCCCTAAGACACCAACAAACAAACAAACCTTGGGGCTACACGAATTATTAACGTGAGCCTGACGGGGGCCCTCTCGGTACAGCTCCCTCTACTTTTCATGCAGCATCATAATCATCAATATACTATACTGTACTCTCATCAGATCTGTGGCAAGGTCGGGATTTGTGGGTTCTGGTCCTCCACTCAAGCCTATCTCCCACCAGGGTCCCATCCCTCACCCACGTCAGCCTTGGTCATTCATAATTGGTCGTTCAATAATTCCCCTGCACTTCCTGTGAGTCCCTCCATTCCAAGTCCCTAATCTAAGTCTTGCCCCTCTGGAGGATGAAGAAAGTCTGATTGGAGACACCTCAGTCAGGCGTGTGGAACCGGCAAATGTATTGGACGGGTTGTCTGTGGGAGATGCTGGGATGCCTCACAGAAGACACTCAATGTGGGTCGGGCGCGGCGAATTACGTTGGGCACACCAGTTATCGTCTTATCACTGAAGTTAAGCAGCGCAACTCCAGCTAGTATTGACATGGGTGACCGCTTGGGAAAACTGGGTACTGCTATTACCCAAAAATCGTCGCATTAATGTAGTGTCTGTGCAGTTTCTTCAAAAGAACTATTCTGTGGACGGAGCTCTAATGACCTTGTAGTTGAAGGGCCCTAAAACACCAACAAACAAACAACAATCAATGGGGGTCGTGCTCCACCCCCCATGGTATTGCAGGTACATGATGACGATGGTTCACCTCTGACGTGGGAGTGGCTTATTGCGTTGGACACAGCACTTCTCGCCTGATCACTGGTTAAGCAACGCCAGCTAGTATTAGCTCGTACGAGCTCTGCATTAAAACTACGCAGTGGACTGGGGATCTAATGACCTTTGTAGTTGAAGGGTCCTAAAACACCAACTAAACAAAATCGAAACTAGGCCTATCGGATATCGATATCATATACAGGGTGGTAATTAAGTCTGTTCCCCCCTCCAAGACTTTTAAACCGTTGGAGAAATGGAAAAATTGATAAGGAAACAAATTGGAAGTATGTGGGTCTCCAACAAATGGTGACCTTTACGTGCCCTACAAAGGGCCTATTCGTCCCTTTCTGGGACCTATCTTGGGACCCATTTGTGATACATCAAAAAAGTCAATTGAAAAGTAAGTGAGCCTATCAAATTATGCCCAATGAGAAAAAAATCATGCAAATTAGACCAATGGTCACCTCACAAAATGATGAACAAGTCAAGAAGGTCAACTGAAGGTTACAGCTTTTTTAACAAATAGCTAAACAGTTAAAACTCATAAAAGTTACAAAATGCCTTTAATAATGAATAACTCTTGGATTATTTTCATGGGTTGGGGAGTAAGCCAAGCAGCCATAACAGGACGAACCCTCAGGAGGCTGCTCGCGGGAGATGAGGAGGTAGGTGAAGAGGACGAAGGAGAGGGGAAATCTTCAGCACTCAACGTTCTTTACTAACCACCCATGTTGGTATTGACGTGGGCTTGCGCTGCTCAACTTCAGTGATCTCACGGGAACTAGTGTGTCCAACGCAACTTGGCTGCACAAAAAAAAAATTAGGAAAGTATTAAGTTAAAGCATTTTGCAACTTATGTGAATTTTCATTGTTTAACTATTTGTTGAAAAAGCTATGACCTTAAGTTGACCTTCTTGACTTGTTCATCATTTTGTGAGGTGACCAATGGTCCAATTTGCATGATTTTTTTTCTCGTTGTGCATAATTTGATAGGCCCAGTAACTTTCCAATTCACTTTTTTGATGTATCACAAATGGGTCCCAAGATAGGTTCTACGTAAAGGTCACCATTCGTTGGAGACCCACATGCTTCCTATTTGTTCCCTGTATCAATTTTTCCATTTCTCCAACGCTTTTGGAAGTTTTGGTGGGGAGGGGGGGCAGACTTAATTACCATCCTGTATGCTATTGAAACTGCTTGATATTAGCGATACAAATATGTGTGTGTGATCCAAATATAAACTTTGATACGCAAGAAAGGATTACATGCAGCAACTGTTCAACTGTGCCAAAAATTGCTCCAATTATCAGTAGGTCGTACTCGGATTAAAACCTGGTAATGAGATCAGAGTGTTGGGACCAAACCAATTGTAAATGAAGTGCTGCTACACATTTTCATTTTTCAATCAGATTAATTTCCAATTTCCTCCAACAATGGTACAGACAAGAAAAGTTTTGTACTTTCAATTGCTATGTAATGCATTTCAAGATTAGTTACTCATATTATTTGAACTGCTTCATTTCATGGCATTATACAGTATTTTAGATTATCTATTGTAAGATCTTAACATTTTTCAATTAATTTCAAGAAGCTTTACTTCTCTCTCCCTCCAGCTTTCTCTCTCTCTCTATCTCTAGGACTGAAATAAGAAAAAAAAATTTTTTTATTAACTTCTTCCTCTCACAGTGTCTTACTTCAAGATGAAAAGAATCATCACAACACCAGCTTCAAAGAGAGAGAGAAAAAAAAGCCTACTACTTGCACCACCAAGACGATGACGACACTCTTATATAAAGCATCTTCCAATTGTATTTCCCGTAATTAATTGGACAGCAATCCAACAACATACAATTACAATTCGGAATTAATTCGCAACTCTTAACAACCCACTGCTGACGAGTGTTAAAGATTAAAATATTCACTCGCAATAACTACTACCAGGATTCGGGCTTCCCTCCTTTTCAACTCTTTTGCTCACCTCATGCAATATTAATTATCAAACAAAAGAGCTCATAGGCATTACTGAAATCCAAATCTTAGATCTAAAATTACTTCGCCACAAATATGCCATACAATCTTTGCAGCTTTCATTTAATCTCCATGGGAAAATCACGAGTCGGAAACATAACGTGACCTTTCCAGCAGCTTCCATCATTTGAGATCAGGGCCGGATCTAGCTTTTTCGGGCCACAGGGCTAATTGAAGGGCAGCGGCAAATTGCGTTGGACGCACCAGTTCTCGTCTGATCACTGAAGTTAAGCGACGCAACCCCCAGCTAGTACTGACATGGGTGGCCGTTTGGGAAAACTGGGTACCGCTAATGCCCCAAAATCGTCGCATTGGTGTAGTGTCTGCGCAGTCTCTGCATTACAACGACGCAGTGGATGGAACTCTAATGAGCAGTTTGAAGGGCCCTAAAACACCAACAAACAAACAGCTTATTGAAGTACATCGATTAAAATAAAACAAATAATAGACCTACTATACGATCAGTGCCCGATGTTAATCAAAAAGTATTAAAAATTTATGATAATTCAATTTTTGTGGGCCATTGACACTTGGGGCTCAAGACTTAAGCCCAATTGGTCTCTATGTGGATCCGCCCCTAGTTGAGATGTTATGGGAGCGCCTGTATTGAGTTGGACACACCATTTCTCGTCTGATCACTGAAGTTAAGCAGCACAACCCCAGCTAGTACTGATATGGGTGGCCGCTTGGGGAAACTGGGTACTGCTAATGCCCAAAAAATCGTCGCATTAGTGTAGTGTCTGTGCAGTTTCTGCATAACAACTATGCTGTGGACGGGGCTCTAATGACCTTTGTAGTTGAAGGGCCCTAAACACCAACAAACAAACTCGTCTGATCGTTGAAGTTAAGCAACGCAATCACAGTTAGTACTAACATGTGGGGCCGCTAGGGAACACTGGGTACCGCTAATTCCCAAAAATCGTCATAACAGCATAGTGTCTGCGCAGACTATGCATTAGAACTATGCAGTGGACGAGGCTCTAATGACCTTTGTAGTTGATGGGTACTAATACACCAACAAATCAATTGAGATGGTATGAGCTTGCTATGAGGAGAGGGAAGGCGGAACTAGTTACGTCCATTAAGGGCATGCAGGCAAATGGAAGCACCCGGAACACAGGAATGAGAACACGGAGAGATATGATTGTGTGTGGGATGGATGGGAAGGTAGTGGGAGATAGGTGGAAGTGGGGAGGGTTACAACCAGCAGACCCGTTCCTGCCACAGCCGGGATAAAGGTATGACAATGATGGTAACCAAGCAGGCTGTCCGCTGAAAATTTTTTAGGTGGGGAGGAGGTAAAGCTCAAAGACAATATTCAGGATGAGGGAGAGAGAGAGAGA
>JAAFCE010005724.1:7563740-7573747 GCA_013389805.1 Trigoniulus corallinus
GGGGGGGCAATGAAACAGGGACAATATTTCAAGGGAAGGGGAGAAAGGAGGGGGGGTGATCTAGGAATCGGAGAACTTGTGATTCCGAAGATTTCAATTTCTATTTTATATCGCTTTCTTTAGGTCCCCGGGAAGGGAAAGTTCCGATAGCCCTGCCCCCTTCTCTGCAGATGGCAATGGCTAATGGCATTTCCAATCCCTTTATTTGGTTACTTAATTGAAGTCCCTTAAAATAAAGACATGGTGTTACATGGGGCACATAACGCAGGGTCACGAATTTTGTTTAACATCTAACAGAGAGCACATAGCAGTTTGTTTGTTTGTTGGTGTTTTAGGGCCCTTCAACTACAAGGTCATTAGAGCCCCGCCCACAGTGTAGTTCTGATGCACAGACTGCACAGACACTACACTAGTATGCGACGATTTTTGGATAATAGCGGTACCCAGCTTTCCCAACCGGCCACCCATGTCAGGACTAACTGGGGTTGCGTTCCTTAACTTCAGTGATCAGACGAGAACTGGTGTGTCCAACGCAAGTCGCCGCTCCAGCACATAGCAGGGATCTCTCCCTCTGACCCGAAAAAAACCGCATATCACAGCCAAGATCGAACCTGCAACCACGGATTCACGAACAACCAGGCAACCAATAAGCCACTGAGTCCATACCTGGGCCTAGGAGTGAATTTACTTCCGTGCATAACGGGTTATATTACGAACCGCATCAGTGGCGTGCTTGCCTTCTTTCGGATGAGAAGTAAAACCTAGGTCCCGTGTGGGTGTACGATGGCACTTGCACGTAAAAGAACCCTCTCTACTATGCAACGGGTAGATAAGGCAAAATTTCCAGGTGTAGGAGCTCGCCCCCTGGCGTCGGTAGCACTCCCCAACGAACACTAGACCGACGATAAATAAGCGTAGGGGTGCAGCTTTGGCCGGCAACCGGCTGCAGAAAAAACTATGACCAATATATCACCCTGTGTCCATTCAGAGGGACAAATGGGTACCCGACCCTGCCATAGGCGGGAAAAGGGTTAGGAGTTGCTTTATCAGTGACGTGCTTGACTACCGTATCAGGGTTCCAGGTTGGATCCTTATTGAGGCGATTTAGGCGAAAGAGACAGAGACCTCCAGTGCGCCTTTCGTCAGATGGGTCCCTGTCCCCTGTCGCGCTTACGATGTCATCACGGCACGGAAAAGGCATCTGGCTACATGAAGTAAAACATACACAAGGGTCGGTAAAATTCCCAGGTGTAGTACCTCTCCCCCCTAGCGTTGGTGAAGCACCCCAACGAATAGTAGGCCGCCCTTACATAAGCATAAACATATCGTTTACATCAGGCTGCGTAAAAATGACGTCCAAGAGATTTCCGTTGTTTGTTTGTTGGTGTTTCAGGGCCCTTCAACTACAAGGCCATTAGAGCCCCGTCCACTGTGTACTTCTGAGGCACAGACACTACACAAATGCGACGATTTTTGGATACTAGCGGTATCCAGTTTTCCCAAGCAGCCACCCATGTCAGTACTAACTGGGGTTGCGTTGCTTAACTTCAGTGATCAGACGAGAACTGGTGTGTTCAATGCAATTCGCTGGTCCCAAGAGATCTCCGATGTATCCTGATGGGAGCAAACAATGGGTCCAGGCCCTACCTCAGGCGATGAAAAGGGTTACGTCACTCATTCAGTGGCACATCACCTGCATGTAACAACATGGTATGAAACACAAGGGACTACGGCTTTACCTCCCATCTAAAGTCAGGAAGACTTAAGAGACTTGGCCTCCTTTCCTGCAAGAAACAATCAACCGTGAACCTTGAGCTTCAGAGTTGAAACTTGAAATGTAAAGGGTGAATACCCGGTCACCTTACGAGAAGAAAGATGAAAGTTGAAATAACTTTCAGCATTTCGGCGTCACCATGAAGTCTTTGAATCGATAAATAACCATGACGCAGAGCGGCAATCTTCACTTATCCAACTTTTTACATCAATCAATCTCTGGTATATCGTATCCGGAAATAGATCCTGTGCGTAGTTAGAACTCTAGAATTACAAGCTATATTTTTGTCTTCTACTTGTCCAAAATGTGAACTTATCGATTAATGGCAGGGGGATCTCATCATCAATCCCGTCGCTGACGCAATTGTCAACATATTATTTTCCAAGGCGAAATTGCTCTAAACAAGTTAACTGGATTCTATTGGAAAATACCAACGGTTAGAAATCCGTCGCCTTTTCAGAAACCCACTAGTTATCAGTTACGCTTTATTTAACGTCCAACTGTCGTGATAAAAAAAAATTATTTACCGGTATTCGTCATTTTGAACGGATTGTATTAATATCCGAGTCTGGGCAACACGTTATTTGAAGGTATCTCAAGTGAAACCATGGTGACGTCAGCAGGAAAGCCCGGGACTTTTCACTAATGCTCTAAATTGGGTAAGTTGCCAATAGCGGTTTACCAATGCAAGTGGCTGAGATGCGAATGCTGCGCTACATGGCTGGTGTGTCACGTGTGGACAGGGTCCGGAACGAATACGTTATGCCTAGTTCCGTATCACCGCACTTCAACGCTAATCACGTCGCCACTGATGACATTTTGTGCTAGTGCGTTGTGAAGGACCGCCAGCGCAATTCCTTAAGTACAGCGCTTTATTTGGAGTCACCGCACGCCGCCGTCATGTCTTACATTATCCTCCGCCATTTTTCAAGCAGACAGCTCAACCGCCAGCCAATCAGAACGCAGCGTGACGTGCGGGACGCTATGTGAGTTTACCACTGGTCAACTCAACTACCGTCACGCATAGCTGCTCTGCGACACCCCAAGTAGCAGTGTGACGTCACCATTTTTTGGGCTGTGTCGTCTGATTCAACGGTAAAAGCGTTAGCGCGTGGGTATACGGAACCAGGCATTAGAGCAGTGGTTTCCAACCTTTATGCTACTGCGCCTCCCTAAAAAAACATTTTTTCCTCCGTGCCTCCCCATCTTTTAATAGATGATGTGTGTATATCGTCGAACATGCATATTTACAGTATTTTTATATCAAATTACTAATTTACCTACACCTAATGCATCAAGTTTATCAAATCTTTGGGCAATGTGGAGAGTGAGACTGATAACTCGTTTTCGACTATTAACCTGGTTCAGTAAAGTGATACCCAGGGCCGGTCCGTCCATAGGTTCAAAGTGTGCAAAGAACACGGGCGGCGGCCCTGATGGGGCGGCCGACCGCCTTCTCCAACTTTCAAGTAGCACGAAACTTTTAATGCTTTGATGCTTCAGGAAAGAATCCCGCCTCGGTGGGGCAGTGGGTAGCGGGCTCAGTAACAAAGTCAGTAGTTCTAGGATCGATACTAGACCGTGGTGGGTTGGCGGCTTCTTTTGGGACGAAAGACATCCCCAAGTACGCCTTCCTTCGGATGAGAAGTAAAACCGAGGTCCCGTGTGGTGTACAATAGCATTGGCACATGTAAAAGAACCCTCTCTTCTATGCAAAGGGCAGATGAGGCAAAATTTCCAGGTATAGGATGCCCCAACAAGCAGTAGACCGACGATAAATAAGCACAGGGGCTGCAGGTTTGGTCGACAATCGGCTGTGGAAAACCATTGTCCAACATATCACCCTTGTGTCCATTCAGAGGGACAAGATGAGTACCCGACACTGCCATAGGCGGGAAAAGGGTGATTAGTTGCTGTTGCTTGGCAAACAAGAAAATGAAAACAAAATAACAACATTACAAAAGCAACTCCTAACCCTTTTCCTGCCTATGGCAGGGTCGGGTACCCATCTTGTCCCTCTGAATTGACATAGGGCGATATATTGGTCATAATTTTTGCTGCGGCCAAAGCTTCACCCCTACGTTTATTTATCGTCGGTCTGGTGTTCGTTGGGGAACGCTACCGACGCCAGGGGACGAGCTCCCACACCTGGAAATTTTTGCCTCATCTATCCGTAACCTATAGGCATTAAGGAAAGTAAGTGAAAGTATTATAGTGGGGGCGGCCTCGACATAACTGCACGCGGGCGGCCGAACCTATAAGACCGGCCCTGGTGATACCTCGACTTACATATGCCCTAACTTACGAGTTATTCGAGATACGAACTGTCACTTGGTCAATTTGTTGATTTTGAGATGCGAGCTAAAATACGACTTACGAGTGAACTTCACACACCACCAATAATTAGCAATCTCCAAGAAAGTTATCTACCCCTGCAAGCCCTTCTCATCCTGGATAATGCATCTGCTCATCCACCAAACCTCGAAGACACCTCCTGTCCTGCAGCCTTTAGGGACCAGCAGGTGAACTATAATTCCAAGAAATTCTTCACCAAGCACATGTTCTGCCACTGCTGTGATGCGATTCTCACAATTATAGATATGGCCTGTCAGGGTGTTACAAGAAGGAGTAGCGTCTCCGGGGGTGGGGTTAACCCCTCCCCCCTTGGGTACGCTACTGCAAGAAGGACTTCGACCTCTGCATGTAAGAATCTGTGTTCTGAGGCTGTGTCTGAATGGTATATCAAAGGATTGGAATAAAAGTGGCAGTGGTAGAGGACAGCGTGTTCCTTGGAAAGTGCAGGGGCTTGGAGGTTTGCTGAAGAAGATGTCACCAAGGCTCATCACGTTGCATTCTACAGGAATTATAGCATGGGGAAACAAGTAAAAATCAATGATATCCTCATCATCATCTCACCCTTCTCCCGCCTGAGGCAGGATCGGGTCTGTGGGTTCTAATCCTCCATTCCCGCCTATCTCCCACCAAGTCCCCTTCCACCCCACACACCTCCATGTCCCTTTGCACCACCTGCTCCCACGTCCGCTTCGGTCTTCCTCTACCTCTGATGCCCCCAACCACCTGCAGTCCCATAATGGACCTAATAAGCTCCTCCTCTCCCCTTCGCATCACATGCCCATACCACCTCAACCGGTTCCCTCTCATCTTCTCCGCAATATCTCCCACCCCCAGGCTACCTCTAATGTAATCGTTTCTAATTCTGTCCAATCGCGTCACCCCACTCATGTAGCGCAGCATTCGCATCTCGGCCACTTGCATTTGCCGTTCATGGTTCTTCCTAACTGCCCAACACTCAGACCCATACAGCATAGCTGGCCTAACGATGGTTCTGTAGACCTTACCCTTCAACTTTATTGGGACCCGGCGGTCACAAAGGACCCCACTTGCCTGCCTCCATTTCAGCCACCCTGCATTAATTCTATAGGTCACATCAGAATCTATTTCCCTATTGCTCTGGAAAACTGATCCTAAATACCTAAACTTTTGTACCATTGGAATCCTGTCTCCCCCACAGTGAAGCTCACCCCCTTGCCCCTGGTCACTAAAATTGAAAGCTAGGTACTCTGTCTTCTTCATGTTCACCTTGAGACCCCCACTTTCCACTGCTGTCTTAATGTCCTGTAGGCCCTTTTGTGCATCCTCTTTGGACTCCTCTAGCCGTCCCACATCATCAGCAAATACCAGGCACTGAGGAGCCCATTCCCCTACTCCCGTCAGCAGCTCATCCATTACTAGAGTAAATAGATATGGGCTAAGTGCTGACCCTTGATGCACCCCAACCAGCACTTTGAAACCTGCAGTGTTTCCCCATGCTGTCCTCACCCTAGTGATGCAACCTTCATACATATCCTGCACTACCCTAATAAGGCCCTCATCAACCCCTTTCTTCCTTAAAACGCTCCACAGTACCTGTCTAGGGACACTATCATAGGCCTTCTCCAGGTCAACAAATACTGCATGGAGGTCCTTCTTTGCTACTCTATGCTTCTCTATCATCTGTCTTAGAATAAAGATTGGTTCCATGGTGGACCTACCAGGCATAAACCCAAACTGGTTTCCCCGCACCCTAGTTTGCTCTCTGAGGCGACACTATGACTCGCTCCCACAGCTTCATAGAGTGGCTCATTAGCTTAATGCCTCTATAGATTCCACAGTCCTGGGCATCCTCCTTGCCCTTGAACAATGGAATTATCCAACTCTCTCGCCATGCAGATGGCATCCTATCACCTTTTGCTAGCTTATTAAAAAGCTTCACAAGCCATGCAATGCCTGTGGTCCCCAAGGTGTGCCAAACATCGATGGGGATCTTATCTGGGCCTACTGCTTTGTGACCTTTCATTTTGTGAAGGGCTCTGACGATTTCAGCCTCACTCACCCTGTCCACTGCCTGAGGAATTATGCTTGAGTTGCTTGCTGTGGCTGTTACACTGGTAACAGTATTTAAGAGGCTGTGGTAGTATTCCTCCCACCTTTTGATCACCTCTGTTGGTTGGAACAGAACCCTACCATTGGTATCCTTGACTGTTATAGCCCTGGTAACGTCCTTACTCATTTTATCCCTGGTTTTAGCCAGTCTAAAAACTGCTTTCTCTCCTTCCCTTGTCCCCAATTTTTCATATAGTGCCTCATACTTCTGATACTTGGACAGGGCAATGGTCCTTCTGGCATTTTTCTTTGCCTGAACATAGTCTATCTTTGAAACCTGGTCCCCTATTTCCCTCCACCTATGGAAAGCTACCTTCTTTAGTTTGATTGCAGCTTCCACCTCCTCATTCCACCACCATGTCTGCCTACCCTGATAAGCTCCTCCTACTTTCAATTAATTTCTATGAACAAAAATAATTTGACATACGAGCAATTTGAGTTACGAGCTCAGTTGCAGAACAAGTTATACTCGTAAGTCGAGGTATCACTGTATGTGGTTTTCATTGCAGCCAGTGCCGAAAAGCCCGTTTCAAATGAATAAAATGTTACAAACGGTAGAAGGACTTGCATTGCTTTGCAGTACAATGATTCATACTCTCCACTGGCGCCTCCCCTGGCAGTAGTCCGTGCCTCCCAGGTTGGAAACCACTGCGTTAGAGGTAGCTGGGGGGTGGGAGACATCGCGGAAAAGATGAAGGAAAAGCGGTTGAGGTGGTATGGGCACGTAATGAGGAGAGAGGAGGAGGAACTCATTCGGTCCATTACGGGTATGCATGTGATTGGGGGCACTAGGGGTAGGGGAAGGCCAAAACGGACGTGGGAACAGGTGGTACTGAAAGGCATGGAGACGTGTGGGGTGGAGAGGGACTTGGTGGGGGACAGGCTGGGGTGGAGAACAAGAACCTGCAGACCCGACCCTGCAGCAGGCGGGATGAGGGTGTGATTATGATGATGCCAATAGCGGTTTACAAAGCTCCAAAGTAAGCCTTCTTTAGTACACTGGTAAAGAAAGCTAGGGATGCCTACTCTCCCCGACTTCAGTAGCTTAGGTGATAGGTGGTACTTGCCTCTTAAGGTCAGAGGGCACTCCAAAACCGTATCTTCAACTACTAATCCTTTTCCTTGAGTATGGCAAAGTCGACATATGGACGATCTGCCGCACGGTATTTTTATACAGCTGGCTGCCGACAAAATGCTGCAACCCCCATGCTTAGTTACAGTATCGTCGGCCCATTTTTCTTCATTGGGACACCTTTCCTCCACCGAACGCCAGGGAGAAAGCTCTTGCACCAGGAAATTTCGTCTATCTACCCCTTCCATACAGAAAATGGCATATGACACACACTACAACCTCAATCCAGTACCGAACCTGAAACGATTAACGCAGTAGTCGACCACCGCTACCGCGATAAAAACCAAACCACCTCCTAACCCTTTCCCGCCTACGGCAGGGTCGAGCCAGTGCCGGATTTTAGATACTGAGAGGCCCTAGGCTATTTCAATTTTGAGGCCCTCTTCAAGCCATTTTAAACCCATTTTCTTAAGTTTTGAAGCCCGCTAAATGTTGAGGCCCTACGCTTCAGCCTAATTAGCCTATTGGTAAATCCGGCACTGGGTCGGGCACCCATCTTGTCCCTCTGAATGGACACTAGGGTGATATATTGACCAGTGGTTTTCCGCAGCCGGTTACCGACCAAAGCTGCAATCCCTATGCTGTATTTATCGTCGGTATACTGTACGTTTGGAAAAACCCGCCGCGGTGGCGTAGTGGTTATCACGCTCGGCAACTGCGCGAGTAATTCTAGGTTCGATACTGTTCCGAGGTGGGCCGGCTTCTTTCGGGCGAGAGACAGGCGGCGACTGTGCCTTCTTTCGGATGAGTGGGGTCCCGTGTGGGTGTACGATGGCACTTGCACGTAAAAGAACCCTCTCTACTATGCAACGGGTAGATGAGGCAAAATTTTCAGGTGTAGGAGCTATCCCCCTGGCGTCGGTAGCATTCCCCAGCGAACACTAGACCGACGATAAATAAGCGTAGGGCACCGGCTGCAGAAAAAACTACGACCATTAAGAGGGACAAGATGGATACCATAGGCGGGAAAAGGGATAGAAGTTGCTGTACGTTTGGGACAAACCTCAGACGGCAAGGGATGAGCTACACCTCATCGACCCGTTACCTAGTAGAGAGGGTTCTTTGACGTCAAATGCCATAGTACAACCAAACGGAGCGCACTCAGAGCCTCTTTCGCCCGGAAGAAACCAACCCGCCTCGATCCAGTATCGAACCTAGAACCAGTGACGCAGTTACCGAGCATGCTACCCACTGCGCCACCGAGAGAGGGCGAGATTGAAATAATTAGCACCGCTAATTAGCCTGCCTTTATGACGATTGGCTGCAGGTTCAAGGCCAATGCGAGAGACCGCGAGTCAGATAAGAAGTGAAGCGGTGTTAGAACCCATTCTATTAAGCAACTCGTAACCCTTTCACCGCCTGTGGCAGGGTCGGCTACCCATCTTGTCCCTCTGAATGGACACAGGGCGACATACTGGACAGTGTTCTTGCACAGCCGTTTGCCGATCAAAGCTGCAACCTCTATGCTTCTTTTTATCGTGGGTCTACTGGCCGTTGGGGCCTTCAACCGACGTCAGGGGCGAGCTCCCACACCGGGAAATTTTACCTCAATTACCCTTTGCATAGTAGAGAGGGTTCTTTTACGTGCAAATGCCATTGTACACCACAGGGGACCTCGGTTTTACTTCTCATCTGAAAGAAAGTGCCCTCAGGGGTTCTCCCTCGCCCTGAAAAAGCTAACCCACCTCGGTCCATTATCGATCCAAAAACTACTGAAGCAATTACCGAGCGTGCTACCCACTGTGTCACCAAGGCGAGCTTTTGCATAGGGTTAGGGTACAACTTGCACATTTTCTTTGGCGGTTGTGTGCCCTGAAATGTGTCGTTGTTAGTGTGCCGCCAAATTTTTAAATTATTAAAAGTGTGCCGTGACGAAAAAAAAGTTGAGAATCGCTGCTTTAAAGGAACAAACCATTGTTTTTCTGATGGATAGTCTGAAACAGTAAAGTAAGTGGGGTTGACCGATGATGGTTATACGCAGACTGGTTATACGACATCAGCATAAAACCACTCAAGAAATTACTCATGCACATCGTTAAAGATGAGGAACACGGTCCTCTTTCATCCGGTCTTAGCACCTCCATGAGACATTGGGCGACAGGCTTTCTCCAGGAGAAGCAAACTGTCGTAAGTTGCACGGAATCCCATTTGAGGTGCGGAAGATCCTTGGGACCAGAGGAATTGAGTCCTTCCATCAGCAACAAAATTTTCATTGCGCCATGAATGCAATTCTTTGAAATATTATACATAGTACTTAATAAATTATTCACTAAGAATTAGGCTACAGAATCTTTTTTGAAGACACCTTCTTTGAACGTAAATTGAGAATTCTTTTCAATTACCCTACAGTAAAAAAGCTGGAATTTGGGAACACGTATCCCAGATCATGACCTCATGAAGTCCCCTTTAAGAGCACGTCTTCTGTTAAGTGAAAAGAGAATTAAATGAAATCTGACTACCCAAACAAGTGAACATCTTTCATTTTTCTCTCGCATGAAGTGTCAACTCTACTCCTACCTCTGTCTGCATTAAACGCATTATCTACAAATCCTTTCTACGAAAAGCAATCCGACCGCACGCTCATTAAACAGGAGTTCTACACTGAGTAAAGACAGTGTACAGTATGGGGTTACATTACCGTTTTGAGACAGCTTGTTA
>JAAFCE010005724.1:7576747-7598623 GCA_013389805.1 Trigoniulus corallinus
TGATGGTTATACGCAGACTGGTTATACGACATCAGCATAAAACCACTCAAGAAATTACTCATGCACATCGTTAAAGATGAGGAACACGGTCCTCTTTCATCCGGTCTTAGCACCTCCATGAGACATTGGGCGACAGGCTTTCTCCAGGAGAAGCAAACTGTCGTAAGTTGCACGGAATCCCATTTGAGGTGCGGAAGATCCTTGGGACCAGAGGAATTGAGTCCTTCCATCAGCAACAAAATTTTCATTGCGCCATGAATGCAATTCTTTGAAATATTATACATAGTACTTAATAAATTATTCACTAAGAATTAGGCTACAGAATCTTTTTTGAAGACACCTTCTTTGAACGTAAATTGAGAATTCTTTTCAATTACCCTACAGTAAAAAAGCTGGAATTTGGGAACACGTATCCCAGATCATGACCTCATGAAGTCCCCTTTAAGAGCACGTCTTCTGTTAAGTGAAAAGAGAATTAAATGAAATCTGACTACCCAAACAAGTGAACATCTTTCATTTTTCTCTCGCATGAAGTGTCAACTCTACTCCTACCTCTGTCTGCATTAAACGCATTATCTACAAATCCTTTCTACGAAAAGCAATCCGACCGCACGCTCATTAAACAGGAGTTCTACACTGAGTAAAGACAGTGTACAGTATGGGGTTACATTACCGTTTTGAGACAGCTTGTTAAAAGTAAATACGAACCTTTGTTGCACATTTGATATAAATTAAAAGTGAGGAGATTCCGCCTTGATAAAACGGTACACTAATCCTTTAATAAAATCGTGAATTTATGATCAACTTGGTCTGATTTCTAGCTGCGAAACTGGTACTATTAGAAATCTTTGATATTATGCCAAGATTATTTAAAATCACAGTGGGCTCTTTGTTCTTTCAGCAACTTACAGCATAACATCTTGAAATATTAATGATTTTGAGTTTAAAATAAAATATAACATTTTCTAGTCGATTTTATAAACTTCAATAATTAAACTTAGCTTACCTGATGTTGAAATGGCAAGGGTTGGCAGGGGGTGAGAACGAACTTTTCCATTGTCTTTGATGTTTGGCAGCGTTTTACACCAAGAGCGAAAAACTATTTCATACAAATCCGTATTTACGACGATGAAAAAGTGATAAATTACGTTACGATTTGTTGCCGAAGAATTTACAAACGATTCTTGTCACATTTCCTAAAACTGCACGACAATTAAGCTACTACATAAGCAATAAAAGTCCGTTAATTCAAATTGACTTGGCGCGTTCCAAATTGCATTAGAACGCAGACAACTACGGTGTGGGAGAGGTGCAATCGGTGCCTGATAAGAGTACGAACTCGGTGCGTATGGCCTTCACGATCAGCGGTCTGTGGACCGGTGCCGATCCGCGAAATGTTTTCATCCGACTATACTGCTTTTTTTTGTTCTGTTGGTGTTTTAGGGCCCTTCAACTACAAGGTCATTAGAGCCCCGTCCACAGCATAGTTCTTAGGCAGAGACTGCACAGACACTACACTAGTGCGACGATTTTAGGGTATTAGCAGTACCCAGTTTTCCCAAGCGGCCACCCATGTCAGTACTAGCTGGGGTTGCGCTGCTTAACTTCAGTGATCAGACGACAACTGGTGTGTCCAACGCAAATCGCCGCTCCCCGTCCAGTGTAGTTCTGATGCAGAGGCTCCACAGACACTATACTAATGCGACGATTTTTGGATATTAGCAGTACCCAGTTTTTCCAAACGGCCACCCCTGTCAGTACAAGCTGGGGTTGCGCTGCTTAACTTCAGTGATCAGACGAGAACTGGGGTGACTAACGCAATTCGCCACTCCCTAGACATTTTCGTTCATCGACACCTGGGGTGGTATGAGCTTCTAGTCGGGGGTAAGCTAGTGGTAGAGGCTGCACTAAACCGACGACTTTTGGATCTAGCGGTACCCAGTTTTCCCAAGCAGCCACCCATGTCAGTACTAACTGGGGTTGCGTTGCTTAAGATCAGACTACTGGATTAGTTTGTGGGTTAGGGAGCAAGCCAGGCAGCCGTAACAGGTCAAAACCCTTAGGAGGCTGCCCGCGGGAGATTAGGAGGTAGGTGAAAGGACGAAGGAGAGGGTTCATTTGCAGCACCCAACGTTCTTTACCAACCACCCAAGTTGGTATGGTGTAGAACTAGAACTGGTGCGTCAAACGCAAGTTGCCGCTTCCTGACTATACTGTTAAACCCCATATGGGCAACCCCTGGCCCTCAACTTGCTTTAGTCAGTGATCGGGGCGAAGCCACTAACCTACTATTAAGTACGAACTATTGCGAAAACCCATACGCTAGATGGTCCTTCACCCAGAGCAACCCAAAATGATTCTGAACTAGGAAACGTCCCTATTTTTCCAAGATCATGTGTAAAAAAAGGTTGAGGAACACTGTTCTAGATCGTAGATCGTTTGTTGTGTTTTAGGGCCCTTCAACTACGAGGTCATTAGAGCCCCGTCCACTGCGTAGTCCTGACGCAGAGACTGCACAGACACAACACTAATGCGACTATTTTGGGTATTAGCAGTACCCAGTGTTCCCAAGCGACCACCCATGTCAGTACTAGAGCTGGGGTTGCGTTACTTCTAGATCGTATAATCTCCTTGCTTTCTATAACTAGAAAGTACATAATTTTTTAAACGGTTTAAACCATGAAAATTTAAGGAATTCCCCCCCCCCCCAAAGCGATAACCTAGTGTCGAACCGATTCCAGAAACAATAATTAATTGTAAGAATGGAATTTTTTTAAGTAGCTAAAGTTAAATTACTTCGCAAAGTTCCAAATTGCAGCAGAAATTTCTTTTGCACCACATAAGGTTCACTATATTTCGTGGGTAAAAAGTTATTGTGTAGTTATCAAATGGCAAAAGCAGCTCTCAACCCTTTTTCCCGCCTATGGCAGGATCAGTGTAGTTATAAAGTGGAGGTAAGCAAAATTTCCAGTTACAGATGAGCCCCAAAGTGTGAATAAATAACGTTTTAAGCTAAGGTCTAGGGCAGTGATTCTCAACCACTGTGCCGTGAGATTCACGAGGGTGTGCCGCGAGGTCGGGTACCCATCTTGTCCCTCTGACTGGACACAAGGGCGATATATTGGGCAGTGTTTTCCCACCGCCGGTTGCCAATCAAAGCTGAAATTCCTATGCTATTTATCGTCTTTCTACTGTTCGTTGGGACATTCCACCGAAGACGGGGGGCGAGCTCCTGCACCTGGAAATTTTGGTCCTCTACCCGTTCCATATAAAGAGGGTTCTTCCATGTGCAAATGCCATCGTACACCACACGGGACCTCGGTTTTACTTCTCACCCGAAAGAAGGTGCACTCAGGGCTTCTCTCTCGTCCGAAAAAAGCCAACCCACCTCGGTCCAGTATTGAACCAAAAACTACTGACACAGTTACCGAGGCAGGTTTTTGCATAGGGTTAGGCTACAACTTATATATTTTCTTTGGCGTTTGTGTACCTAGAAATGTGTCGTTGCTAGTGTGCCGCCAAATTTTGAAATTAGTAAAAGTGTACCATGGCGAAAAAAAGGTTGAGAATCACTGGTCTAGGGTATCCTGACTAGGGTCAACAGATTGTGGGTAAAGCGCTTAATACCTCAAGTTGACTATTAATAGGGTGCTTGCGGAGTCTATTTCTTAAATTTAATATGGAGCAGCCGCTTTGTGTTCGGCACACCAGTTCTCGTCCGATCCCTCAAGTTCAGCAACGCAACCCCATCTAGTACTAACATGGGTGACTGCTTGGGAACACCGAATACTGCTAATACCCAAAAATCGTCATAACGGTGTAGTCTCTGAGCAAACTCTGAATTAGAACTACGCAGTGAAGGGGGCTCTAATGCCCTCTGTAGTTGAAGGGCCCTAAAACACCAGATACAATTAAATTTTCCCAACGAAAGTCTGTAACTTCAAGGACTGAAGGGCAGTGAACCTGACCACGAGTCATTTGGGATGTAAAATATATCAAACGCACTGCATGACAATAGAGAGCTTGAGTGATCCGTTATAGAACAACGTGTGTTACACAACATAAAAACACAGTAGAACGTATGGTTCTGTGAAAAAAACAGTTTGAGTGATCTGGAACCACACGTTATCTTTAACGTCCTGCCCTCTATTGGTTGGAACGTGAAACTTGGTTCCTTTCGAAGTAATTTTAGAATTTTTTTATATTTTGAATGGGTCCGCCATTTTATTGTAACGTTCGTTTAAACCTACGTAGAACGTATGATTACTTCAGCATACGCTCAAACACACGTTTCTAACTTTACTTTGGAATGTTGCACATGCGCAGTAAGATATTCGTCTGCTTTGCGTAACATGCGTTGTTCGAAAACGGATCACTCAAGCTCTCTAATGACACCAAACTGTCCCAATCTGTTAACAAATCATATGCCAAGTCCCGGAGCTCGGAAACCTGAAAAAGGAATCGTTGAAATGATCAATAACGTATACAGAAAGGGCTAAATGTTTATCTTGGAATTTCTATAGGCCTATAAACACATATAAAAAAATATAAAAGCTATAAAAACATATTTACAGAATACAAAATATCTTAACGTGACACCGACAAATCTGAACGTGAATTCAATATGGATCCTCATCATCACTTGACTCGTTAAATCGATCTATTAGTTCAACTTTCACGTTTTCCAGAAGTGGTTTTTCTTGGAGAACATTTGAACACTGCTTGCCTGAAAACCAAAAAATAAACTCCAATGTTTTCTCATAACTATGACATTAAGTTTCACAAACTATCACTGAACTAAATTACCGTTAAATGAAATAGAACGGTTTTCTTTCAAACGACCAGACTCCATTTCTTCGGCAGCTATTTCAAATTTGCCAAGTTTAACTACGTCTGAATGAAACTTCTGCATTATCCTTTGACATACACGGTCATCGACTCTCTAAACAGTTGAAAGGCGATGAAAGAAATATTAAGAAAGGCTACCATTTCATCATCATACCCATATCCTGCCTGTGGTAGGCCGGGTTCTAGCCCTCCAGCCCCGCTTATCTCCCACCAGGACCCGTGCACTCCACACACTACCATATCTTTATGGACAACCTGCTCCCACGCCTGCTTTGGCCTCCCCCAGCCCTGGGTGATTCCAACCACCAGGACCTAACGGGCTCCTCTTCTGATTACGTGTCCATACCACCTCAATCTCCCTCAATTTTTCCGTGATGTCCCCATCCTCAGGCTACCTCTAATATACTCATTCCTAAGGCAAGGCGCAAAATGAGGCGGCAGGGTGACGCAGCGTAACGCAGCCCTGCGAAATTCTGCTAACAGGCAATCACCACACATGGAATCGCAGTTTTTCAACTTACTGGCTTGCAATTTGCGTCAACTAAAATGGCTTTCAACGTAACAGTGATTGCCTGCTAGCAGAATTTCGCAGGGCTGCGTTACGCTGCGTCACCCTGCAGCCTCATTTTGCGCCTTACCTAACTATCAGCTCTCATCACCCCACTCATTGACTGCGCTTCTATACTGACTGTTCCATGCCACCATTCTCATGAGCCTCCTCATATCCCTGACTATCCTTGCCTACATTAACATTAAAGTCCCCAAAAATAAATAGGCGCTCATTCCCTTTACAATGCCTCACCTAAAAATCTAGTGAGTGCACCAACTCATCAAAGTCCCTCCAACAAACCCACCTTGTTGGATTCATCAAGACCAGCTTGAGGGGCATAGGTACTGATGAGCCTATCCCCGCCAAACTACTGTAACTAACATTAGCCTCCTATTTATTCGTTTCACTGGGAGGACCCCTTCAATACTATACCTACCCCCGTTTCGTCCCCTTACACTGCATGTATAAATAAGCTTGTATCCCTCCCCAAAGGCCCATGACCTATCCCACTTCCATCTTGTTTCCTGCAAGAAAGCTACACTAATCCTTCTACGCTTTAGAATACAAATTAATTCTCCTGTCTTTCCTGTAAGGATTCCCACATTCCACGTCCCTAATCTAAGATTAGCCATTTTTCTTGAAGAGACTGCTCTGGCTGGGGACAACCCCGCCAGGCGTCTGGAACCCACAGGAATATTGGACAGGTAGTCTGTTGGGGGATGCCAGCCTACCCCACAAAAGTTACCATACTATAAAAAGGATAAATTATAAAAACTAAGAAGTAACCTACTCTGATAATTTCTTGACAAAGGACATCAATATCTTTCAGCAGAATTTTATCAGAACCACTCATTTTTAGCAACTTGAGTATTTTTACTAAAGTCGTCGTTTTGAACAGTTGCTTGCTTTTAAGAACAGCATTACAAATTATTACACAAAGCTCGTCATGAACGGTCGCATCCTACATAAGAAAAATAAAATATTGATATCAAAATATGAACAATGGAGTCGCAACTTAAACAAAAAATTAACACAGACCTCCAATCGAGAACGCTCTACTGGAAACGGCCTCGTTAATTCCACCATAAATTTCGCAACGTTCATGACGTCCACCTTACACAATGGGCTGGTAGCAGGAGCATCAAACAAGACATTCAAAGTAGGCAAGAAAGCTTCCATTATCAACTCTTGATTCGATCTGCACAGAAATTCCGAAACTGGAATGATTGCTTTCAGTAATGATTTCAAACAACATAATATATTTTGATTTGCACAAACCTATTAGAAGCGAAAGCTGGAAAAAATACTCCCAAAAAATTGCACAGCTGACAATTCTCTTTGTTGATAGGATTATACCACATTATAATTAAGCGGGATAAAACTTTTGATGATCTTATAACTCGAGAATAAAGCAACTTTCCCAATCCTTCCGCCACCACTGTGTGGATTTCTCGATACTACGAAGACAATCCAGTAAAATTCAGCCTGTATTTTTATTTTGGCGCATATAATTGGAAACAACAAGCACAAAATACTACCTCGCTATCCAGCATGGAAAGAGGAACGGACAAAATTTTGTGAGTCAATTTCATAGCATCAGTTGATTGAGTTTCATTCATAACAGATTTGTTTGTCTCGTCACAAGGTTCGTTATTGTCATCCAAAAATAAATCCAATCCGTTAATCAGGAGGATATCAAAAACAGCTTGAATTGCAGTCTTTGAAACTATCTCGCTATCGAAACGACAGACCTGAAAAATAAATCAGAAATTACAAAATAACTCTGAGAACATGCTGATAAAATTGCAGCTCTAGGGTGGAGATACCACACTTGGACATGCAGGAGGAAGAGAACAACGATTATCCCCGAGCTGAAACCTAGACCAATTCTCAAAAAATCTTGGCAAACTTTTCAAGTAAAATACCGGCATACATGTGGCATAGCAAAATTTCCAGGTGTAGGAACTCGTCCTCCTGGCTTCAGTGGAGGAAATGTACCCCAACGAAGAGAAATACACCGAAGATTAATAACCACAACAGCTGGACCATTAATTTGACCTTGGTAAACGCCATTTAACAGATCACACATGTGTTCCAATGGGACAAAAATTGACACCCAAGCCTGCCATACGCGAGAGAAAGGTCAATTTCGATTATGTTAAAGGAGGAAATTCTTAAAAGCATTGCTGGTTTGTTCTGTTGGTGTTTTCGGGTCCAACTACACAGGTCATTAGAGCCCCGTCCACTGCATAGTTCTTCTGGGGAGGGGCTGTATTGCGTTGGACACATCAGTTCTTGCTTGATCACTGAAGATAAGAAACGCAACCCCAGTTAGTACTAACATGGGCGGCTGCTTAGGAACACTGGGTACCACTAGTGGCCAAAAATCGTTATAACAGCATAGTGTCGGTGCAGACTCTGCATTAGAACTATGAAGTGGACGGGGCTCTAATGACCGTCGTAGTTGAAGGGCCGTAAAACACTAACAAATCAAATTTCGTATGCTGAGCCTGCATGGACACTACGCTGTTATGACGATTTTTAAGTATTAGTGGTACCCAGTGTTCCAAGTGGTCACCCATGGTAGTACTAGCTGGGATTTCGTTGCTTAACTTCAGTGATCATACGAGAACTGGTGTGTCCAACGTAATACAGGCGCTCCCGATTAGAAGCATTGCAAAAGTTTTAAAATGCATTATGGTTCACATGCATTGATGTAAATGCCGTAAGCTTTTCAAAACACACCGATGCTCAAATGTAATCCCCCCCCTTAAATAAAATTTTTCTTAAACCGCTAACAATTTTATATTAAAAGCATCGAAGGTCGTTAAGTCCTCGGCATAATGAAAAGCGTCATTCAACAACTGATGTTGCTTAAAATGCTAACCCAAAATTATCGCTTCTTTAGTCACTGGACATCCAGATATCGTGAACTTTACTATCTAAACTGTAAAAGGAAACCATTACTTACTTTTAGCAATAAAATCATGTGAGTTTCAGCGAGTTTCTTATCAGACAAACATGCCCGACCTAATGCTTTGACAGCCAGGTTCCTTACACTTTCGTCTTCGTTTTGGATGGCAGTTAGAACCTGAAATGAGTATACACAACCATGAGGACAACTGAGCAAGGATTAATGAAACAATTCTTACGATATTACATTCAGAATATCAAGTAATCATAATTACTTACCAAATGTTCCGTCAAACTTAGTGCTATAGACCAGACTGCCTTGACTTCCTTTTTTTGGAGAACTTCACAAAAAATATGCAAACACTTCTGCAGTGTAACTACGTCATGCTGAAACCAAATTCATTCTTCAATTAATTGTCAACCACATTACAACTGTCTAACATCTCCGTCCTACTTTTTCTTCATACACTTCCTTCAACTCGGGATTCTGCAAGGCAGTAACCTCTTCCAGAGATTTTTCCAAAAGTGTAATACGCTCTTTAACATCTTGAGCCATTGAGAAATTTTGTTTTTCAATGTGAGCCTCCAATTCATCACGCAATATGTTCAGATCAACTTTCAATTTCGCTATCTGCAATACACAATTACCACGTAAGATAAAACCCAACTCGAATAGTAACACAATTCTTTTACCTTCAGTTGATTATTCCTTCTTTCCACACTGGTCATTCCACCTTCAACAACATTAACCACTTCCCTGATTTTGGGAATTATATTGATTGAATAGCGTAACCACTCAGTTGGTACCAAGAAATACTTTCTGACTAATTTGATAAGAGATGGCAATAACACTGTTGGGACGTCATCAAACAGCAAAAGCGTGTCCACAAATTCCTTCAAGCTCCGCCTGGAAAGAGAGAGTGTACACTAATTCACGGCTAAAACAATAATTTTTTTTGTCATGCATGTACGTACCTTTCGACGTCATCCGCAAAATCATACATTTCAAAAATACCAATAAGCTGCTCGCAAACAAAATGCTTCTCCAGAGTCTTAATAGCGTTGTCTCCTACATCCTCTTTGATATATCTGTTTTAAAACAGAAGCCTCTCAAGATTAAGAGCAAATTCCAAGTCTACTGAACTTGAGCATTTTAAATCATAAACATGACAACACCAATAAATTCATACTTCTCTACAAAATCAGTAAACGGTGGTACATCAGGTAACACCTTCGCTAGATGATCAGTAACTTTACGATCTTCATCTTTCAAATACTCGCAAACAACTCTCCAATAAAATACCGTATTAGCATTCAATAGATCGCGCTTGATTATTCGACTGTTAAAATAACACGTCCCAATACAAATGAGGCCCTAAACTTATTGCCAATAAATCAGTGATTATTTCACTACTAACTTCTCATCCAGGAAATCGCAAGAAGCAACAACATTCTCCAACTTTTGCTGTTTCAGAAGAACGACAACGACCTCTTTAGTTAGAACTGGATCATCTTCAACATAAAGGCAATTCAACAATTCTATGATATTGCCATTACAGAATTCAAGCCATTTAGGTATCAAGAAGGTGGTACAGGCTTTCGTCACAATATCTATAAATCAGACATCAGAATTATAATATGACATACAGAACTATTATTTGAAATGTTAAGCTAAATAAAAATTTATGTCTTACCTGCTCGATCGCGAAGTGCATCTTTCAGAACTTGGTGTCTCTGTGCAATAGTTAACGACTTGATGTGAACCTTATTAGCGAGGAACAAAATGGCTGCTTTCCTAACAGATTCTTTTACATCTCTAGCATGCCGAAGTACTTGTAGCAAACTAGCCTTTGATGGAATGACGCAATTCAAGATCCTGATTCTCACTTCAGGGTGTGGATCACAATTAAGGTGCCACATAAATGCTAAATTGAGAAAAAAAAGTTATCCAATTAGAAATGCAGCGTGGAAGGGGAGGGGGGGGGTTGAACGTCTACACACACTGGAACCATCTGAAAGTAAGTTACAAAGCTTGTAATTATAACATCTAGCACCCCTAAAGCTTACGGTAAAACCTCTGTTATCGAACTCAATTCGTTCCTAAAGGATGTTCGAAAACCGATTTGCTACAGAACCCAAAACATTTCCCGTCACAATTAATGATAGATGAAAATTTAACTTCACTTTATCTGTACAGAACAGAGATGTTGGCTTTAGTAGAAGGTAGTGAGGTGGGAAAGCATTTGTTTTGTTGGCGTTTTAGGGCCCTTCAACACCAATCGTCATTAGAACACCGTCCCTTGTCTTTTCTTTTTAATCTTCTCCCAACAAAGAAACTGAATGTAATTTTCCGTGCTAAAGTCCTTCCAGTCCTTTGCTCTGCCTCCCCTTTCTTGGCTGGACTTGTGAAGACCCAGTTGCAACCTCTCAAAGTAGCCTTTAACAGGATTATTAGGACTATTTTGAGTATTCCGATGTGGGGCCGAGTTACTCCTGTGTGCAAAGCATGAAATTTTACCATGCCTGGCATATCTTGACTTTACCCAATTGCTGGAGATTTCACGAGTTTTAAGGGATAACAAACACCCCGCACATAACATTTCTGAATACATCCACGCTGAGCTATCAGTGAGGCGGATGCGGAGGTTTCGTTTTGAACCAGCAACCACTTTTCCTGATCTTAGAGTAAAGTTTTTTCCATGGGTCTCTCTTCGTTCGTGGAACACCCTTCCCTATGATATTAGATCGGCAGTATTTCAGTGCTCCCATTACCGGTGCCTGCCGAACTGTAGGCACTTTAGGAAAAAATTCTTTGCTCATTTCCTGAGAAATATAGCTAACCAAAACTAGGTTTTGTACTTGTGAGGTTGTATTATGTAGGTTATGCGTATTGTATCTTGAATCATGTGTTGCTTGTGGCTTTGTGTATCCACATTGACAGAGTGAATGTACTTGTTGTATGTAAAATATATTAATAATAATAATGCAGAGCCTGCTCAGACAGACGAGACGGCTTAACTTCAGTGATTAGACGAGAACAGGTATGTCCAACCGAGGAGGAAAGAGAAGCAAAGTTAATAATTTATAAAAACAACAAAACACTTTCTGCTCACAAACTTGGACAATTATGTAGTGGTTTTTGTTTAGAAACCGGTTTGCTCGAGAAGAGCTAAAGGTTAGATTGAAAGCAGAAGTTTAGAAGTGAACTGGAATTGATTAATTTCATGGGTTGGGGAGTAAGCAAAGCAGCCATAACAAACCGAACCCTTAGGAGGCCGCTCGCGGGAGATGAGAAGGTAAGTGTAGAGGATGTAGGACAGGGGAAATTTGCAGCACCCAACATTTTTTACCAACCACCCATGTTGGTATTAACGTAGGCTTGCACTCTTAACTTCAGTGATCTCACGAGAACTGGTGTGTCCAACGCAACTTGGCAATTTCAGAATCTAGAGAATCTATAACAGTGAGTTCACCTTTAAATATAGGACAATTCCTAGAAGAAGAATCTTGCAAACGCCATAAAGCATCAACTGCTTCAACTCTTATAGCGTTGACTTTATCTCTAATCCGCTTCAGCATCACCAGTTGTAGATTGGAAAATAAATCAGTGTCTATTTCTGCATCTTCATTCATTGAATTCAGAAGTTTGTTAACAAGTTGACACACGTGCAGCCGAACATATTGGTTACTAGAGTTATGTACCTTAGAGGAAGAGAATAGCAAAGTCAAATGGCATTTTATGTGCAATATTTGCAACATGGTCATTTCGACTTACTCCAAGAAGGAAATTCCAGACTTTCATTTGAAACTTAAACGCTGGACTGTCTTCTTCATCAACCATTTTGTCTTCAGTATTTGGCTGATGGTCACTTTGTGTCGAAGATGTGGAATCATTGTTGCCGTCCTTATCGTCCTTTTGCAAACTGTTCGGCTCATTCAAAGCGCAGACGAACTTCGAAACGAAGTCTAATGTCCTCTGAACTGTGGGACATTTCCCGGTATGTAAACACCATTTTAAACACCATATGAATTCCTTATTAAACGCAGCTGGATCCGCCTAAAAACAAATCATACCCTGATAAATAATTGCTTAATTACAATTTGATCAGCAGCAAATTCTAATATGCAGAATTCCTACCTTAGTAAAGATTTTATGTAAGGAACGAATCAATTTCTTGTGACTTTGTGAACTTTCCTGCGACTGTAGAAATATTTCTCTTACAGAGTTGATTTTCATGATGACACTACAAATATTATTTTAAAAGGTACATTCACATTTTTCACAAAAAATTGTATGTACGATTTTCTGAAAGAAATTGACATATACGACATTGTTACTGCAGCAAAGCACAACCTAAAGGTATTTCAACTATTATTAATATTCGAATTTTTCTGCCACTTCTCACACAATTGAATTACCGACCGGCATACTTTGAGTCATTAAGTGCAGACAAACCTCTCATCTACGGAGTAATACGGGGCGGGATGGTCCATTTAAGCCGATTATCCGCAGTCGGGAAGGGATTTTTTTTTAGTTATAAAAACCACTATAGTAACTATCAGTAGTTATGTACTAGTAGCTAAAATGGTGGTGGCTACTACAGGTATTTGTCCAGTGCTGGTGCATTGGGATGCTCTGGCAGAGCGGCGAATTGCGTTGGGCACACCAGTTCTCATCTGATCACTGACGTTAAGCAGCGCAACCCCAGCTAGTACTGGCATGGGTGGCCGGTTGGGAAAACTGGGTACTGCTAATACCCAAAAATCGTCGCATTAGTGTAGTGTCTATGCAGTCTCTGCATTACAACTATGCAGTGGACGAGGCTAAAATGACCTTGTAGTGAAGGGCCCTAAAACACCAACAAACAAACAAGATGCTCTGGCCAGGTGTTGGAGACGGTCGAGGCAATTGTGGGCTTAAAAATGATTGAAACATTCATTGCTTTCCACTTATACTGTCCACAAATTAGTTTTAATTCTCTTACTGTGCGGAGATGTTGATAATACGCTTGAATGGAAGGATAATCTGTTGTATCCAAGACTTGGGTTAAGCAACGCAACCCCAGTTAGTACTGACATGGATGGCTGCTTGGGAAAACTGGGTACTGCTAATACCCAAAAATTGTTGCATTAGTGTAGCGTCTGTGCAGTCTCTGCATTAGAACTATGCAGTGGACGGGGCTCTAATGACCTTGTAGTTGAAGGGCCCTAAAACAGCAACAAACCAAACCAACTACGCCAGGCCTTTTTGGTTTCACTACCAACCCCTTCCTCGGAGTCCGTTGATGGTGGTCCGTAGATGAGAAGTTAGTCTGCACCAATATTGCTGCAATATATTAAACTGATTAAAACAATTTTATACAACTGCTGTACAGGACAGCCATGTTGTCGATGCTGGCAGCCGAAGTGGTTATCTTTTGTGACAACTAAGTTCATATTTAAAAATCCAGAAAGTATTCCGTAAAACGTGTCTTATATTACTAGACATTAAGATATTATTGACTTTTTATTATTAACGTCACGAATGCATAACTGAATTAAGAAGTAATCTATGATTAAAAACCTTACTTCAGCAGGTTGTGGCAAGGTTGTCATAGTTAGCTGTCATTCGAAATCTCTCATTCACTCAACAGACACAACTTACTAGTAGGTTACCGCAATTTAATTTCGGCATGCCTTTAATTTCAAATAAATTCACAATTATTCTTGTATTGTTTAGTTGTGTGATTACCTTAAATAATTCAGTCGTATTTATCCTGCACGCCAGATGAATTTTTCGTTAACAAAACACAACAATTTCACCGCGCTGAACTTCAAACTCACCAATCAAATAAAAGGTGAGTGCGCGCCATACTTCACGTGACCACACTTCCTCCTCTATGTCGACATATGCATAGTTCGATTCTCCTATCAGTCAGTTGGAGAAAATTACGCCCAATACAACTGGCTACGCTGACCCCCCAAAAAAGGATTAAATTATCTATCAGGAATTAGTTAATAAATAGTTAGTAATTACGTGTAGTTCGCCAAGACTTACAGGTCTTAGAAAACCCGCCCCCTGGCGGCGGTGGATGAATACGCCGACACAAAGCAGACGACTTACATACTGTGCATGTGCAACATTTCTTGCTTGCACCACTTCGTCAACCCCGTATCCCGCCTGTGTCAGGGTCGCTTCTGCGGGTTCTAGCCTTCCAACCCCTCCTATCTCCCATCAGGTTCCTGTTCACCCCACACACTACCATATCCTTAAAGACAACATGCTCACACGTCTGCTTTATTCTCCCCCTGCCCCGGGTGCTCCCAACGACCTGCATTCCTGTAATGGACCTAACAAGCTCCTTTTCCACTCATCGCAATATGCTGGGTCCACACCGGCTGCGCCACACTGTGCCGCGCTGCGCTCTGCAACAGTGCTCTGTTCAAAATGGTGCAGAACTGCACAAAACAGCGCATAACAGAGCAATGTGTTTGCAGTTGAGCGGTCTGTTCCACGTCAAGTGCGTACATGTGTCTTTTGGTTATTTTAAAATCTTTCAATCAGCAACTGATATTTTTTTATTAAACAGTTATTCATTTTGTTATTAATGATCATTGAAATGATATCATAATAAAATCCCAATTGTAGCTCAAAATGCCCGCCGCACCGTCAAAATAGCATGCGCGCGAACGAGCAGATTCGTTTGATGTACCGACATCAAGTGGATCGTGTTCGCCAGTGCGCAGCTTCGCACATTGTTCCGTGGTTTGCTGTCAAAACCGATCGCTCAGCGCAGCGCCGCACGGCGATTTCTTGTTTGGCGCGGCCGGTGTGGACCCAGCATTACGTATCCACAGTGGCGTTGTTAGGGTTGGTGTCACCCCCCTCTCCCGAAAAAAAGCCGCTTCTTCTGCTTTGGCGTCACCCCATTCCTCATGGTGGGAGTGGTGTCACCCGGTGTGGCCCGCACCCCCTAGTGACGCCACTGCGTGTCCATTCCACCTCAATCCACTCTCCTTCATTTATTCCGCGATGTCCCTTACCCCCAGGCTATCCCTGTAATATACTCCCTCCAAATTCTATCAGCTCTTGACACCCCGCTCATGTACTGCAGCATTCGAATCTCAGCTACTTGCATTCTATTGACGTGGCTCTTCCTCAATGTCCAACACTGATCCATATAACATAGCTGGCCTAACCACTGCCCTGTAAAACTTCCCTTTCAAGTATATTGGACCCCCCCCCATCACACAGGACTCCACTTCAGTCATCCCCATTAATTCTATGGGTAACATCCGAATCCACCTCCCCATTGCTTTGGAACACTGATCCTAAGTACCTTACCTCTTGCACCTTTGTTGCCAGCTCGACCCCAGAGAGAACGTCAGTCACCATTATTTTCCTGTCCTTCCCAATTGAAAGCTAAATACTGTCTCCTTCATGTTTATCTTTAGCCCTCCCTTTTCCATTCTGCTCTAATATCATTTAGGCCTTTCTCTACTTGTTCTCTGGAATCACTCAGTTTCCCTACATCGTCTGCGAATACCTTGCACTGAGGGGCCCATTCTCCTACTCCCGTCAGCAGCTCGCCCATAACCAGAATGAAAATGTATGGACTTAGTGCTGAACCTTGGTGTACTCCAACCTTCAATGAGAAGCCTTCAGTATTTCCCCAAGGAATCCCTACCCTGGCTATGGAACCATTGTACAGTGGTACCCCGCTTAACGAACGCCTCGTATAACGAACACCGTCAAAAATGCGCGGGAGTATCGCATAACGAACTTGTTTCACATAACGAACGCTTGTTCAATATACAAAGTGAACTAGGAACTGTATAGGACAGTGGTGGCGAACATGCGACCCACCGTGCAATTTTAAGTGGCCCGAGTGTTAATGAGATGATGTTAAAGGTGTAATAAAAGTTGGATGAAGTTCTCTATTCCCTCCTTTAATAAACTGTATTCACTATTAATAATAACTTATTTTTATTCATAAAATTGAATAGTGCTTGCATCTGAACCGTGGACAAATTCGTGGTTTTCTTTTGTGTTATTGTGACCCGTCTTCAAAAACGGTTCGCCACCACTGGTATAGGATGTCCAAGATTGTAGTAACTATAGAGGTATTAATCCAATGAGTTATACCAATGTAATGTAATAGAATGTCGCCTCCAGGATAGAACTAGTGTCCGTGGAAATCAGTTTGGGTTCATGCTAGGCAGGTCCACAATGGAACGAATCTCCATTCTGAGGCAGATGATAGAAAAGTATAGAGCCGCTAAGAAGGATCTCCATACCATCATTATCGACTTGGAGAAGGCTTACCAGTGTTCCACAACAGGCATTATGCAAAAGGGGGTAGAAAAAGGGTTTATTCGAATAGTTTAGAATATGTACTCGTATGATGGTTCCATTCCGCAGCCAGGGTAAGAACACCTTTGGGAAAATACTGGGAGCTCCCCAGTGAAGTTTGGGGTGCACCAAGGTTCAGCACTCAAATCCATACCGTTTTATTCTGGTTATGGACGAGCTACTGACGGGAGTAGGAGAATGGACCCCTCAATGCATGACATTTGCTGACGAGCACCGTTCAACTGCACACTGCAAGTAATTGACTGCCTTCTCATTGCAGGGCAATTCCTAGTTTTTGTGAAGTATGAACCCCCAAAAATGGGTCCTAGAGTGGTTTTGCTCATTAACAATCAGCACTGCACTTTGTTTTTAACTTCTTAACAATTTTCACAATTTTTCGTGGCAACCCGGAACGAATTACACAATATAACATAGAGATCTATGGGAAATTGTGTTCCGCACAACGAACACCCCTCATAACGAACGTATCGCTGGAACGAATTACGTTCGTTAAGCGGGGTACCACTGTAGTGGTTGATGCACACGTCACGTGCATCAGCTATATGACGCATTATGCATGCGTTCGATACATTTGAATATTTGTAATTTCAAATTCAAAATCGTATTAAGAATGATTTTGTAAATTTGAAATTCGAAAATTAAAAATAAGTCAGTTGTTCTCCTGTTAGCGAATTAGACAGACAGACATATTATATTTCACTCCTATTAAAATCGTAATAGCCTTAGTAAACCTTTTAATTTTCATGAAGTGTTTATTCAGATTTAAGATTCTTCTGAGTGAGTGCAACGACTACAGTCAGGGCCGGCCATCCGGGGGGGGGAGGGGGTGCAGAGGGTGCATTGCACCCGGGCCCCACGATTGAGGGGGCCCCCATCATCAGGGCCCAGATCATTGCTAATATTAAAAGTTTAATACGTCATTGTAGGGGCAACGTCCCTCATTCGACCCTCCCAATGCAACATAACCTAAACGTAACCTAACACCCTTGCCACTGAACTACACCAGGGTTGTACAACCTTTCTGGTGTTGTGGGTCACTCGGCTGCTCCATGAACTGATTGCCAGCCACAGGCTGTGAAAACCAAAACGAGTGAAGATAACGTTAGGTGTTACATAGCAGGTAGGCTTTAATGCATAATTAGAAATGATGCACCATGGGCCACATCACAAGCCTCAATGGGCCACAGGTTGGACAACCCAGAATTAGAGGTTAAGAGCCTTTAATAATCAGAAGTGTAATAAAAAATGACACAGGCCCAACTGAAAATGTTCCAAGGTGTGCACGTCCACATAAGCTTTCAGACCAACTCATAAATGCAATGGCGACATATTAGGACACATGGCATCATCCAAAAATGTAATACCTTCCAAAATTAGGAAGGAACCTAGAATGGAAAAGGAGGGCATCTAAGAGGAGTTCATTTACTCTGAATCCTCTTATTTTTAATTTTGGAAAAATATTTTGGGGCCCCAAAAGGATTTTTGCACCCGGGCCCCTTTATAAAGAAGGCCGGCCCTGACTACAGTATTGTGATCAACGCAAATATAATAAGTGAAAAATCATAGGACATACTATTACTCTCCACATCATCATACATATCCTACACTATCCTAACAAACCCTTCTTCTACTCCTTTTTTGTGTAATGCAGTACCTCCCAAACTACCTTCCACGAAACAATAAAGATTACACGGAGATCTTTCTTGGCAGGCTTATGCTTTTCTATCATATGCCTGAGAATGAAAATTGGTTCCATTGTGCACCTACTTGGAATGAATCCAAATTCATTTCCCCTGACACTAGGACACTAGGCGACATTCCATCACTCTGTCCCAGAGCTTCATAGAATGGCTCATAAGCTTGTTGCCTCTATAGTTACCACAGTCTTGGACATCATCTTTGCCCTTGAGGAGTGGTACTATCCAGCTGGGAGCGGCGAGTTGCGTTGGACACACCAGTTCTCGTCTGATCACTGAAGTTAAGCAACGCAAGCCCAGTTAGTACTGACATGGGTGATCGCTTGGGAAAGCTGGGTACTGCTAATACCCAATAATCGTCGCATTAGTGTAGTGTCTGTGCAGTATATGCATTAGAACTATACAGTGCACGGGTCTCTAATGACCTCGTAGTTGACGGGACCTTAAACTCCAACAAACAAACAACTATCCAGCTCTCACGCCATGCAGAAGGCGATCCGATCTATCTCTGCTAGCTATCCTATTGAAAAGTTTCCCTAACCCACGTGATTCCTAGGGTACGCCACAGTTCAATGGGAACTCTGTCTTGGCCTACAGCTTTTCGACCTTTCATCTTCTTAAGAGCCCTGGTTCAGTCCTGGCACACTTTGAACAAATGGACGGTCCGGCCTGGTTAGGGCACTCCACCGACGCCAGGGGGGGCGAGCTCCTACACCTGGAAATTTTTCCCTCATCTACGCGTTGCATAGTAGAGAGGGTTGTTTGCCGTGCAAATGCCATCGTACACCAAACGGGACCTCGGTTTCCCTTTCATCCGAAAGAAGGCGCACTCGGGGCCTGCCTCTCTCTCTCTCTCGCCCGAAAGAAGCTAATCCACTTCTGTCCAGCATCGAACCTAGAATTACTAACGCAGTAACCGAGCGTGCTACCCACTGAGCCACCGAGGCGGGTAGAAAGGGTCTTTATACACCAACAAAACAAAAATAGAGGCCTATCTAGTTTTGGTGGTAAGTTATGAAAACCAGGTGGGCTAACTTTTTCTACACTTTAGAAATTAGTCAATATTTATTTACAGTACGTGTAGTTCTTTTTACGAGGGGTCTTTACCTGCAGGTGAGTAAGAAGACCAATACTAGAAATAGACCAGCAGTAACAAGGTCTCCCGTAATGTGCATCTCTAGAGGGCTTCATTCGACAATAGTCTGTCCTCAATTGCTATTATTAGCAGCTCCGAGGAATTGTACCCAGGCACGGGCTGATACATTTGAAATGACGAGACGGATTGATGACGACATACCGCATTCAAGAATGCCAAAAATATAACCCTCCCGGTCTGCCAAAAAAAACATATGGAAAGCGGGTTGTGACGTCAACGTGACGTAAATTGGCATTGTTTTTATTCACCTTGTCGCTTCCTGCGGTTTACTGTTTTCGTATACAGACGTCAGGTGACTGAAATCGTAGAAAATAACACCGCATTAAAAATATTCGTAAATATTATTTAAAAAAACATTTGGGGTGAACTGGAGGGGGATAACTACTGCCATAGTAGGTGAAGTTCTTAGTAATATGATTTTAATCCTGATAGTAGTTTTCCACGATTAACGATTCTCGCAATAACGCATAAATATGACTTAAGAGGTGTGTGATTGTTGAGTCAACACCAATTTCTGGTTTTTTCGGAGGTCACTCAAAGGACAACTGGAGGCGTGCCTCAAACAGCCGAGGGCTAATTTTATCAAAAATGCTTACGTACTGCATATTAATTATTCGTCAGAACCTGCTCAATGTACGCACCATATTCCGAATAGAAATTCCACTACTTAATCGCACCGATAGCAACTCCTAACCCTTTTCCTGCCTATGGCAGGGTCGGCTACCCATCTTGTCCTTCTGCGTGGATACAAGGGTGATATGTATAATTGGACTGTATTTTTCAGCAGGCAACTGCTGACCAAAGTTACAACCCCAATGCTTCTGTGGGGCACTCCACTGACATTAGAAGGTGACCTCTTACACCATCCAATCTCTCCGTGTCTCCTCCCGAACCACGGCCTTATGTCCGAGATGAAGCTCGCTGTCCAACTCTCTCTGCACTTCTGCACCCAGGTGTCGTTGTTGTTGGTGGTGTTTTAGGGCCGATCAACTACAAAGGTGGTTAGAGCCCCATCCACAGCACAGTGTTCTTATGCAGAAACTGCACAGACACTACACTAATGCGACGACTTTTGGGTATTAGCAGTACCCAGTTTTCCCAAGCGGCCACCCATATCAGTACTAGCTGGAGTTGCGCTGCTTAACTTCAGTGAATAGACGAGAACTGGTGTGTCCAACGCAATTCACCGCTCTCACCCAGGTGTCGAAGGCTTCCTCTCCTCCGCAATCGCTCCCTTTCTGCCTACCTTAGCCTTCCGGCGGTAGGTCGCGTGGCGTTCCCTAGACAGGTGAATCCGGGATTGCAGGTTCAACCCTGGACGAGGTGGGTCGCTACTTTGGAGTGAAGCCTCAAGCGGCGTTTTCGTCAGATGAAAGTAAAGTGGCATCCACTGCAGATAAAATAACCCTTACTTGATGGATCTGTCAAAATCGCAGATATACGAGGTCACCACCGCTGTCATCAGCCTATCCTTCCTAAAACAGGAGTGTCAACCTAGCGGCCCATGACGTACTGTACTTTTGTTACTTTTTTGATTTGTTGGTGTTTTAGGGCCCTTCATCTACAAAGGTCATTAGAGCCCCGTCCACTGCATAGTTGTAATACAGAGTATGCACGCGATTTTTGGGTATTAGTAGTACCCAGGTATTCCTAAGTAGCCGCCCATGTTAGCACTAGCTGGGGTGGCGTTGCTTAACTTCAGTGATCAGACAAAAACTGGTGTATCTAACGCAATAAGCAGCCCCCTCTTTTGTAACTAATAGGATATTTCTTGAAATAAATAGTGCATTACTTGGAAAACCGGCCCGTGGTTGAGATGTTTGACAACACCTGCCATACAGTCAGAAAATGTTCGTCCTACTGTCAATAGCATGATGTCAGAGGGTACATGCTAATCATAAATTGAGCATGGATGCTAACAAGATTACATGAGATGCTTACGAATGTTTTTTAAGGACAGGTGATATCTCACACTTACACGGCATGACAAGTTTGCATTTTCTTTCGTGACAGGCACTTGAAGTCTCTTCCTCACCATGACTTAAGAAAATCACGAACGTCAACCAGGAAGTGTACTTTGAACTCAAGTAGTACGCCCGCTTTACCACTTGTTACCACTGTAGTAGAAGGCTGCTAATATGTATTAGAAGTTAAAATAAAGATGAATTTTACTTCACTTAAATTCTGTATGTTCCTTTTATCCGATATTTTGTATATTCCAACAGAGAAATATATATTTCAAGATGAACGACGAAATATATAGATTTAATATCCGAATGAGTAATTGTATAATTGAATAAAATGTGAAGAAATGCGGATAATGCTAATGCTAACATGAAAAACTAATATAAAATATAAA
>JAAFCE010005724.1:7607145-7619500 GCA_013389805.1 Trigoniulus corallinus
CCCCCCCCCCCGGGCCAGGGCTCGGTCTAAAACCCGATATCTGAGCCGCCCTGTCATATATCTGCTTCGGTTCATGTTAGTGGATGCCAGTCACCTGATTTCAAAAGTGTGAAAGGGCGCTCGTTCGCAGAATGGGTAACACGTTCACGTGACACAAGGTTTTGTGGCAAACGTTTGCCTACCGACTTGAGTTAAGAGGAACCGCCCCCCCCCCAGTTCAAAATTCGGCACTTGACATAATGCTCGTTAGCGCAGTGGTGTTAAACTGCAGACGATTTTGAACAGTTGATAATTGGGTGTCAAAAAAAGTAAGATCACGCCATGAAATATATTATGTAATCTCATCTGTGCACCGCTTTGGTGCCTTAAAACACTCTGCACCTATAAATGAAAGTTTAGCATGTAGTTGATAATTTACCATAGCTCTTATCCCGGGTGGAACGACAGTTGTTGTCCCGTTGGGGGGAATTTAGGGTGTTTGTGATACCTCTCTGGTGATTGCTAGAGGTGTGCGAGCTCCTACGCCCCCTCCAAGCCGTTGCCGAGCCTCCACGAACTACTTAAATACACTCGAAGCCAGATCCTGCTTGTTAGTGTCAGTTTTTCGCCCGAAGGACCTTAAAAATCGGGATTGTTCTCGTCATGTTCACTTTCTCCATTTTAAGCGGTTGCTTGATTGCTTATAAGCTTAAAGTTGCAGAAATTGTGTTCGCTACTTCAGTTTATACACCTGTGGAATGATTGTGTTGTACTCATGGCACTAGTTACCTTGCGTTCGTTCGGCAAGGAAGTCTTGTTTTCAAGACAAAATATTAAGTTCGCGTGTGTGTTGGTCGCGAACCTGTAATCGGGCGTAGTGTCTTTTGGGCTTAAAAGCTGTTTACGTTCAAAGCGGAGAAAGAAGCCAGTGCTTAGAACTCGTTTTGAGAACTTGTAAAATGCTGGAATTTGCTTACGGTATTTTATGGACAGGTATTGGTCGAATCTTTACTTTTCTTCCGCCTCTCGTGCCTGTGCATCGCGATATTTACCTAGTTGTGCACTTATCTTTCACGAGACGACTGACATTCACTACCCAGGATAGGGACTAGGTTGCGCGGGTTCGAACCTTGCCAAGGTAGTAGTTCGTGCAACTTCTGTCGAATGGTGTCTATATTGGATTCCTCGTTGGTGTTCTGCAGAATGCAGTTTGGCGTCCCACAAGGGTTCCCCAAGCGAAATCGTAATCCTTAACCACTTCCAGCCTATGGCAGGATCGGGTACCGGCTTGAGCCTTGAAACGGGTGAAAGGAGGGTACATTTACGCTCTGATGCTGCAGCCCCTATGCTTATTTATCGTTAGCATGCTGTTGGCCGGGGCACTCCACCGACGCCAGAAGTAGAACCTCTACAGCTGGCAATTTTCCCGCTCTACACGCCTGTTTTACTCCATGTAGCAGGGGTTATTTTCCCGGCAGATCATATCTTACACACCACACGGGACCCCGGGTTTACTTCCCTTCCGACGGAAGGAGCACTTGGGCCCCCTCCCGGGAGCAGCAAATTGCGTTGGACACACAAGTTCTCGTCTGATAACTGAAGTTAAGCAGCGCAACCCCAGCTAGTACTGACATGGGTGGCGCTTGGGAAAACTGGGTACCGCTAGTATCCAAAAACCGTCGCATTAATGTAGTGTATGTGCAGCCTCTTCATCAGTACTACACTGTGGACGGGGTTCTAATGACCTTTGTAGTTGAAGGGCCCTAAAACACCAACAAACAACAACTCGTCTGATCACTGAAGTGAAGCACTGGAACCCCAGTTAGTACTGGCATGGATGGCCGCTTGGTAACACTGGGTGCTGCTAATACCCAAGAGTGGTCCTAACAGCGTAGTTTCTGTGCAGACTCTACATTAGAACTACACAGTGGACGGGGCTCTAATGACCTTTGTAGTTGAAGGGCTCTAAAACACCAACAAAACAAAGAATGGGTCCTCCCTCCGACCCAAGAGAAACGAGGATCGAACCTGAACAATGAATGCACGAATGAAGGACGATAGTTGTGAATCTACCCAGGCGGCCTGAGTCTCCAATTAAATGTTGGGAGGCTCTGGTGTCACCTGTTGTGTAGATGATCAAATTTGACCCCATATGTTTGTGATATACGAAACTCCTACCGTAACACTTTAGATGTGGATTTGTTGGTCCTTTGCCCAACTTTGTGATCCGCTCGGAGATCTTCCCGTGTCTTCCTTTTTACACCTTCAAAAACTGGTTTCTGGCAGTACCCACAATTGAACAGTGTGAACTGAAATCGGATCACTTATGCAACTGGGTTGTTCATTCTTGTTCGTCATCTCGTTTTCGATTGCTCCTGAGATTTTAATTCATAATCTGTTAAATTTGACAGGTTACTTAGAAAGTGGCTTGCCAATTTGGAAAATGAACACCATATCCGAGATGGAGAATGCTTTTCACGCACCTGATCAACCTAATTCTTCAAGTAAGTTTGTGTTGTGTGGGTTGCACCTGTGCTCGTTTCCGGTCTGTTTCCTAATGGGATGATTTTTTTTTTTGGAATAGCTAAAGACCAATTTCTATCTCCGTTGTTCAAGATGTTAAGTACTCACAATAAGAGCAGTGAAAATGTCTTTATTGGCACCCAGGACCAACAGTCATCTATTGCCCCTCAGACATTTGCGACGGAGATGCGAAGAATGTCCAAATCTTTACCGGCTACTCCTCTGTCTACTCCTGCCCCAACACCTTACGCAACACCGTCACCTACTCCATATTCCACACCTGCTCCTACGCCACAAACGTCACCGATGCTCCCGAGAAAAAGCGAAACGGAACCCGTCCGCAAGACATCTTTTCGTCGCACTCAAGGTCTGACAAATGACGAGCCAACCCCGCAGAATCTAAAATGGTTTTATTTAGGTTTCATGCCGCAAAGTTCTGACTCTTCCAAAACGGAAGTGAGCAGCAACAGCAGCACCACTAATGTTCTTAACAAGAAACTTGTGCAAGCTAATGAAAATTGTGCCCCCGTTAATCAAATTTCCGACGACTCGCTCCAAAAATTTGCTCCTACAACCGCCAAAATGAATGCTCAGTCCTGCAGACGTAGATGTGCTCCTCTCATTTCAAATCGGGACATGAATTTTCTTGCTCCAACTTCAATGTAACTTCCTGTTCGGCTCTCCCTCTCTTTTTCTCCCCCCTTCCTAGTCCTCTTTTAACCCTTTGTTTGTTCCGGTTCATTATTCATTTTTTTTCCGTAAATTTTCATTTCATAAATTTTATTTTTAACTTTTATACGCATTTTTTTGGTCTTTTTTTCTCTACCGCACCCTGCCATATGAAAACAATTGCCATTGTGAAAGGAATTCAAATTGTGGCTCTGCATTAATTGAATTTATTTTTTTTTTTTATAAATGGATGTAAGAGCAAATTTGTCCAAAAAATTTTCTTGAAAAATTAATCTTAACGGGTTGTTTGTTTTCCTCTCTCTCCTATCCATCAAGAAGTGGATTGTCTGTTGTCATTCTTCATTTTTCTGTCAAATTTTTGTTTGCTGTCATGAATGTAGTAGTGTACATATTATATGCATTTTCTTTGTGTAGCATTCATTTGACCAAACTGTTCATTTACGGTTTTGATATTATAACAATCAACAGTTAAGATTATATTTGCGTCTTACGTTTTCTTTTTGCTTACTGACTTTAGTCCTTATTTTGGGGCCAGGTAGGTAACTGTTGATACTACCAAAAAGACTACCTGCCGACTACAACCTGGACTTCAGTGCTACTGCTAATACCCAAAAATCGTCGCATTAGCGTAGTGTCTGTGCAGTCTCTGCATTAGAACTATGCAGTGGACGGGGCTCTAATGACCTAGTAGTTGAAAGGCCCTAAAACCCAAACAAAAAAAAAATGGACTTCAGTGCCTTTTCGAGAAATTAAGAGGAAAGACCATTATTCATTCTGAACTTCTTGGTTTTGATCAGCGCTGGCCTGCAGAAGCGGGAAGGGCGAGCGGCTTATTGCGTTGGATACACCAGTTCTCATTGCGTCATTGTAGAGAAGATGAGAGGGAACCGGTTGAGGTGGCATGGGCATGTGATGAGGAGGGGAGAGGAGGAGCTTATTAGGTCCATTATGGGACTGCGGGTGGTTGGGGGCAACAGAGGTAGAGGAAGACCAAAGTGGACGTGGGAGCAGGTGGTGCAAAGGGACATGAAGGTGTGCGGGGTGGAGGGTGACTTGGTGGTGAATAGGCGGGAGTGGAGGAGTAGAACCCACAGACCCGACCCTGCCCCAGGCGGGAGGAGGGTGAGATGATGATACCAGTTCTCGTCTGATCACTGAAGTTAAGCAACGTAACCCCAGTTAGTACTAACATGGGTGGCCGCTTGGAAACAATGGGTACCGCTAATACCCAAAAATCGTCTTAACAGCATAGTGTCTGTGCAGCGTCTGCAGGAAACAGGCTCTAATTACCTTTGTAGTTGAAGGGCCCTATTTGGATTTGGATTCCTTTAATGGGTTGGAGAGTTAGCCAAGCAGCCATAACAGGACAAACCCTTAGGAGGCTGCTCGCGGGAGATGAGGAGGTAGGTAGTGGACATAGGAGAGGGGAAATTTGCAGCACACAACGTTCTTTGCCAACCACCAATGTTGGTACTAATGTGGGCTTGCGCTGCTTAACTTCAGTGATCTCACGAGAACTGGTGTGTCCAACATAACTTGGCTGCACAAATCAAACTAAGTGGGAGGCCTTAAGTACAATTTGGGAGGCCCAGTCGTACATTGCCCGGGGTAAGGCATAGCGTAATGTTACAGAAGTTATAATTGCTCCTATTCAGTGGGAGGTCCCGAGCGGCTGCCCGTACTCCCAGCCCCGCCCTTGTTTCGATCCTTCAGCCTGGACTAAGTGTCTACATCGGGAAATCATGAGGAAATGCCGTTCTCCACTCTTGAGCTACAGAAACTGGTTGCTTTTCATCCAAGAACCTTAAATTGTGGATTTGTAAAAGGGTTACTGAGTTCTTGTGTACTGAAGCATTAGATTCGTTAAAGAAATTGTCCTTGAACTTTCTACAAGAAGGATTGACATCGCATTGCATTTTTGTCACCGTCATTTTCTGTTAGGCAAGAGACAGAGCCCTCAAGTGCACCTTTCATCAGATGGAAATTTCCGCCATCAGGAGAGAGAACAGACACACAGAGAGCAATTCCTACACGGAAAATTTGGTTGCAACGTACCAAACTACCACCAGACCTGTTGAGGAACAATCTTTAATAATAGCCACCAGTAAACCAGCATTTTGAATTGACATGTCAAGAGGTCACCAAACTGTTGTTTGAGATTCGTGGATGCCAGGATAGAACACGTCACAAGGATTGTATGCGTTGTAGCAGCTAATCACAGCCCCACCGTACAACCCCACGTTTCGGTGTCCTGACAGTATTCTGTTTTAGCTAGCTTCCTATTTTGCCTTTATTCTTTCCTGTCTCCTATATAGTTCTCGTCCGTCTCTGCTCAGTTCTCCTGAACTCGTGCAGCGTTCGATCCTGCCTGCCATACGCTGGAACTGGACTAGAGAACGACAAGGTTAAAAACAAGGGGCATAGAGCAGCGTTTCTCAAAGTGGTGGGGCTCTAATGGCCGTGGTAGTTGAAGGGCCCTAAAACACCAACGAAACAGAATCTCAAAGTAGTCCGCAGCCTACTGCTGAGCCAGGAGGACTTTCTGGTAGGCCGCGAATTTCAGAATTAATATCTTGTATAGTTTCTTCATCCTGGGCCACATCTGGGTTAGGGGCAAGTGGACCACTAAGTTACAGTATATGCTTTATCCAGGTGGTCCACAACGAGAAAGAGTGGCGAACTGCGTTGGGTACACCAGTTCTCGCCTGATCACTGAAGTTAAGCAGCGCAAGCCCAGCTAGTACTGACATGGGTGGCCGCTTGGGAAAGCTGGGTGCTGCTAATACCCAAAGACCGTCGCATTGGTGTGGTGTCTGTGCAGTCTCTGCATATGAACTATGCCGTGGACAGGGCTCTAATGATCTTGTAGGTGAAGGGCCCTAAAACACCAACAAACAACGACACAACGAGAAACCTTGGTATAAAGAGTAGTCAATCCACTTGACTATTTCTTATGATACAGTACTGAGTTTCTGAAAATATATCTTGGCGAGTAACCTTTCACCTATATTCTCCTAATACAGTGGTCCTAGAACTTTACAGGAGATTAAGACAGCAGTGGAAAGTGGGGGCCTTAAGGTGAACATGAAGAAGACGGAGTACCTAGCTTTCAATTTTAGTGACCAGGGGCTGGGGGGCGAGATTCATTGTGGGGTAGACAGGATTCCAGTGGGTATTTAGGATCAGTTTTCCAGAGCAATGGGGAAATAATTCTGATGTGACCCATAGAATTAATGCAGGGTGGCTGAAATGGAGGCAGGCAAGTGGGGTCCTGTGCGACCGCCGGGTCCCAATAAAGTTGAAGGGTAAGGTTTACAGAACCGTCGTTAGGCCAGCTATGTTGTATGGGTCAGAGTGTTGGGCAGTTAGGAAGAACCATGAAAGGCAAATGCAAGTGGCCGAGATGCGAATGCTGCGATGTCGCGATCTGACAGAAATACGATTACATTAGAGGTAGCTTGGGGGTGGGAGACATTGCGGAGAAGATGAGAGGGAACCGGCTGAGGTGGTATGGGCATGTGATGAGAAGGGGAGAGGAGGAGGTTATTAGGTCCATTATGGGACTGCAGGTGGTTGGGGGCACCAGAGGTAAGAGGAAGACCAAAGCGGACGTGGGAGCAGGTGGTGCAAAGGGACATGGAGGTGTGCGGGGTGGAGGGGGACTTGGTGGGGAATAGGCGGGAGTGGAGGATCAGAATCCACAGACCCGACCCTGCCTCAGACGGGAGGAGGGTGAGATGATGATGATGACAGTGGTCCTAGAACTAACCATAAGGCCGTAATTTATGGATGAACCTACGAAAACAGGGGACGAGTTAGGCTCCACCTTCTTGTTATATCGAGCGTGGAGATGGCGGGAAATGCCATTCCTCCACCAATCGGAAAACAAGCTGCAATTCAAAACACCAATCAAATTTCAGTATTCAATGGCGCGCTTTGTCGATAGAACGAAAGGTTAGGTGATCATTTTCTGCGAGTAAATCAGTTGTTCTTGTTGTTTTTGACGACATTTCGCATCATATTTCGCCGTTTATATGTCAGAAATTCCTTTAAAAATTAATAATACTGTTCTTCTGCATTGAATAAATCAAGAAATGTCTGGCGATAACAATTTTTTATGCACGAGACGAAGGGACTACGACAGGCAGATGCGAAATCAAAACAGACCTTCGCGAGGTGAACATCATCATAATTCGAGGTAATAAATTTTAATCATTTTGGTCCTTTTTTTCTAATTTAATATATTAATTTACTTCGTCATCGATTCAATAACATAATTTAATTTGCACAATGATTACGTTTTGTGATACAGCCGTCATTACAACGAGTGGAGAAGTCCGTTACGCCCAAGAAGATATTTTTCACCAAATCCGAAAAATTGCAATTATTATGGATCATCAGAACGGTATTAAAAAAATTGGGTACCAAAATTTGGAACCCTTATTTAATAATCTCAAAATTTAATTTGAAATTGTTTTAAGTAATTGTTGAATTTTCAGGCGCAGTTTTACGTCACGATTTTATAACAATGACGAAAGTGCATTGAATATCGAAAAAAGATTGAATGAGGATGATGTTCATTCTTTAGCCTCGCAGGAAACGTATGACCCTTGCAAATGGCCGAAATTGTTTTTTAACGAAAGTACAACATTTTAAATTGAAAATTCTCTTGATTACAGAAATGCAGAAGAAACTGAAACGCCGAAGAAAAAAGACTGGTATGAAATGATAGAAGAGTTTGAGCGTAATGAAAATCAAGTGCAGGATGAACCAGGTGCCATTCCAGTGAAGAATTCAATTTCACGGTACATAATTCCTAATATTTCTTTTCTGGGAGTCACAGAAGGTCACTCAAGTCCAAAACTCGTGCAGAGTGCATGGAATTCAAGTGGCATCTAAACTCGGGAACCTCTGTTAGAAATCGTAACACAGCCAAATCCCACCTCATGCCACACGGGGTCAATCCTGATCAAGATTTAAAGTCCGGCCTCTTTACTATTGTGTTCAGTTTATCGTCCTAGGAAAAAAGAGGCAAGCAGCACACCTTGAAATTTTGTCCATCTAGATTACTCCATGTCGTAAGAGTCTATATGTCCAGTGGTAACATTGGGCCCTAATGACCTTTGTAGTCGATGGGCCCTAAAACACAAACAACTAACTAACTCCAGTGGTAACATCGTACACACCACACGAGGGCCACGGCTTTACTTTCCTTCGGACAAAATGGGTCGGGAGCGGTGAATTGCGTTGGACACACCAGTTCTCGTCCGATCACTGAAGTTAAGCAACGCAACCCCAGCAAGTACTGACATGGGTGACCGCTTGGGAAAACTGGGTACTGCTAATACCCAAAAATCGTCGCATTAGTGTAGTGTCTGTGCAGTCTCTGCATAAGAACTACAATGTGGACGGGGCTCTAAATGACCTTGTAGTTGAAGAGCCCTAAAACACCAACCAACAAACAACAACAAAATGGGTCGCTTGAAATCAGCCACCGCTGGTGTCGAACCTGCAACCACTGGCTGATGAGTTCCGTATTCATCTATCACTTAGCAGGGTCTCAAAATTAGCAACTTCTTTTCGAAAAACACAACATCAAGTTCAGTTCTTACGTACCTAGAATCTCTTCTGCACGTAAAAGAACCCTTTCTACATAATCATCATACCCTTATCCCGCCTGTGGCAGGGTCGGGTCTGCGGGTTCTAGCCCTCCACTCCCGTCTGTCTCCACCAGATCCCTGTCCACCCCACACACACTGCCATGTCCTTACGGACAACCTGTTCTCACGTCTGCTTTGGTCTCCCCTGGCCCGGGTGCTACCGACTACCTGCATTCCTGGCAAGGACCTAATGAGCTCCTCTTCTCACGACGTGGCCATACTACCTCAGCCTATTCTCCCTCATCTTTTCATAAAAGAACCCTTTCTACATGATACTAAAATGTGTGAAGTGGATATAATTTTCAGGGTGTTGATGACCGGCTGTGGCAGCGTGCTTTAGGATCAGTTTTAAGGAGGGCATTTCTGTAAAACTGAGTGCTGACAATTCAGTTAGCACTTAAGTTCCTCGTCTCAACCATCAGGGCAGCTGTTACCTTTATGAATGCCATTATAATCGGTTTTTTTTTTGTCATTTGTAGTTTACAGACATCAAACAATGTCACAGAAAGCAATAATACCACGAGGAAATGGGCCCAAGTGGTTGCCTTGAATGAATTATCAACCAATAATACACCGTACACCCCTAGGTACGTTTCTATAAATATTGAAATATTACAGTGAATGTTTTTGCAAAAATCTTGGTTTTCCTAATAGGGTTAAACGAAGTCTTCACCTCGGTCCCAACTCTGCTGAAAAGTGGAATAATGAGAACGAGGAAAACGGGTAAAGTTGAAGTATTTTGTAGAAAGTAGTAGTTGCGAATTACCTGCAAGTGTATCGTTACTATTTATTATTCTTATTACTACTAATTAGAAATAATAATTTGTTAATTGCAGAGTGAGAAATACAACATGCGAGAGGGACCCAGCTACGCTAATGCGTCGTCAAAAGCAAATTGACTATGGAAAGAACACACCTTGTTATTATCGATACTTGCAGTTCGTTCCCAGGTCGGTTTCACTTTTATTTCTCTTAAAATTTCTTAAAGAAATTAGAAGCGAGATATAAAACTGTCCACGCATTTACCTGATGAGCAAACTAGAGCCTTCTCCGTCAACTGTGCAAAACAACGTGTCAACGAATGCTAAAAACGCTCGCAAGCTCATTAGGAGAGCACGAACTTTGTGCTATCAAATATCTTCTGTTTTTGGGTTTCACAGCTTGCTTATTGGACATATGCCATTGACTGCTGAGGTCCCAGTTAAATTCGTAGGGCTTAATACGAATCGTTTGTGAACTTTTCAAAAACCGACTTTTTCCTGGATATCCTGACATGTGACCGAAAGGATTTTTAGAATGGCAAGCAGGAAAAACTCGTCAACAAAATGCTGGAGGAATATCGCATCATCTTCTATCTTCCTCAAACACTGGACCCAGGTAAAGGAGTGGCGTTTTGCTTTGAACACACCAGTACTCGTCCGATCACTAAATTTAAGCAATGCAACCCCAGTTAGTACTACCATGGGTGGCCGCTTGGGAAAACTGGATACTGGAAAAATCGTCGCGTTAGTGTAGTGTCTGGGCAGTCTCGGAGTTAAAACTACTCAGTGGACGGGGCTCTTATGACCTTGTAGTCGAAGAGCCCTAAAACACCAACGAAACACAAATGGACCCAGGCAATAAAGGATTTGAGATAATTTCAAGATATTTATGTGAGAATGTTTGTTAACAGGGACCAGAGGAAAGATGGTGACCCAAAAACTCCCGTTAAATTCCGAAAATACAGTCGACGGTCGTGGGATGGTCAAGTTCGACTATGGAGGCAACAGTTGCATAGATGGGATATCCCATCGTCAGTTCAACAGTCTGGAAATAAAAGGTAACATTTAACAAATTTTGACTGTTGCTCAAAGCGGGCTGTAAATTTTAGTTCATATTTTGTTTTAATGGGTAATTGGTTTTGGTTGTTTCACATTTAGTGTTGACAGCAATCTCTCGGACCTATTTTTGGACGTGTCGTTAGACGAAGATGTGGACTTGGATGATGCACCTAGTCATAGTGCTGATGCACAGTCTCCCAGTGACTCGACCAAGTCAGGTCTAAACAGTGAGGAAGCTGCTGACTTGGATCTTAGCTTGGATGAGGAAATTGAGTTTTTATAGTTACCACTTGCTATTGAATCAATAGCAGATGATATGGAATAGTATTTTTATTTTTTTATTGTCTTATTTGATATTTGTAAGAATTTCCTTGTTTTGTTTACATGTGTTTGTCAAGTGTGTAAGCTCCCCAAGATTTATAATGTTCCTAGTTTTTTTTATTCGCTAATGTACACAGCATTGTACATCTAAATTAGCACACTTTGGTTAGGAACCCACAAACCCCAAGTTTTATTATTTATACGTTGTGGTAGGGCCCTGTCCTGAAGAATATTATTACTGCATGACCTTAGAACCTATCTCTTATGAACTTTAAGATTTGACATTAATCTTGTAATTTCTTACAACAATGTTTCCTCTCTCGTATGTTTATACCATTAAAATGTATCTGAAATTGATGCCTTTTGAGTCTAATCGTTAAACCCACTTTTTGTTAAGGGTTCCAATAATTACTGTGATTGAAATACACCACCCCGACTTCGGTGGTGCAGATGAGTCTGTTGGACTCCTGCTGAGTGGTTCGAGATTCGATCCTGAACTCTGGATGTGTGGCTATTTTCAGTGGAAAAAGAGGGCCCCAGTGCTCTTTCCGTCGGTTGGGAAGTAATGCCGTGAACCTGTGTAATATGTACAATGTCACCACTGCACGGAAAAGTAAAACAGAAGTGTAGAAAAGCAGAATTTTCAGTAAGAGCAGCTCGCCTCCTGACGTCAATGAAGGAGAAGTACTCCAACAAATAAAACCAGATCGGCGATAAATAAGCATAAGGATTGCAGCATTAGTTCAACAGATTGCTCATGGGGGAAAACCGACCCTACCAAGAGGGTGTTGGTACTGTCCTAGTTAGACAACGGCATCATCACCATTATAATACCCTTATCCCGCCAGTGGCAGAGTCGGGCCTAGGGGTTCTAGCCCTCCTCCACTCCCGTCTATCTCCCACCATGTCCCCGTCCACCCGACACACTACCATATCCTTACGGACAACCTGCTCCCACGTCTGCTTTGGTCTCCCCCTGCCCCGGGTGATTCTAACCACCTGCATTCCTGTAATGGACCTAACGAGTTCCTCCTCCCTTCTCATTACGTGTCCATTACACCTCAATCTACTCTCCCTCATTTTTTCCGCGATGTCCCCCACCCCCAGGCTACCTCTAATATAGTCATTCGTTATTCTATCGACTCTTGACACCCCACTCATGTGCCTCAGCATTCGCGTCGCGTCTCGACTACTTCCATTCTCGGTTACGTGAGTCTTTCTCACTGCCCAACACTCTGATCCATATAACATAGCTGCCCTAACTACTGACCTGTAAAACTACCCTTTTAAATTGATTGGGACTCTCCTATCACAGGACTCCGGTTGCCTGTCTCCACTTCAACCATCCCCCATTGATTCTAT
>JAAFCE010005724.1:7648008-7690310 GCA_013389805.1 Trigoniulus corallinus
CACACAGTTACATGTTGCTCTTAAGCTAGGGTACTGTTGTATTTTTTCTGCCCCTCCTTCGGTGAGGGGTGAGTTCAGATGGCAGGAATGGTGAAATTATGGGGAGGGGTACATATTTCTTCCACCCCGTTTCTGTACACTACTAATGACGTTTACAACTGTAAGAAATAGTCCGGCGATTTGGTGGAGACGATAAAGACATGAAAACCGTTGGCTGCCAACTTCTCACCACACCTGCGAAATGCCATAAATAAAGTCCCCCCTTCTCTCTCGTGGCTGACGTGGTTTACCCCTCCCATATCTCACCTTTTACTCTTCGCCAACCATTGGCGTGATCTGGATTTTTTTTCTCCCCTACACTTCCCTGTAAAGATTTTTGCACATGACCCTGCCCCTGCTGGTGAGCGCTAACCCGAGAATCTGAGACGAGGTTAATCTTGCGATGCATCCAAAAATGCGAAGTGGGACCCCCTCAGACGTTATTAAGTAGATGTTTCCACCACTGCCTTTTACCCACTCACTCCCCTCCGTTCTCAAGTCTTACCCTCTTGCGGCCCTACTACCTCCTTGTCCCTTTCAGAAAGGCGTGGTCTGGCGTGGGAATCGGTTGCTTAGCTACCCGTGTGTATGGTGGTCTCGCTTCGAACGCAGCCTAAAAGGTGTGGTTAGGAGGGTGGTGTAGTTGTGCTTGAATGTTAAGGGCACTGTCTCTATGCTCTCTAAGGTCATTTGTTTGGATGTTTGTGAACCTTCGTTAAGAGTTAGTTAAGGGCATTTTTAGGTAATGTCCCTCGCTCTCTCTCCCCTCCCTCCTTCCTTTACCCCGTCCCCCTCTTCTCGCTTCTCTCAGCCAATGTCTGTAGCAAAATCGTCTGCATTGTCACACGATCCTGTCTGAGGAATGGTGTTGTGACGGTTACAGGGCGGTTTGGGTGTGACCCAAGTTTGGTTATTCAAAAAAATTTGTTGGTAAGGGCCATTTGATGTCTTATTGTGAGCCTTGGACCTTTTTTTTTAAATGAATCTCTTGTCTGTTGGCCGATTTGCTTTATGCTACGTTAGCACCCGTGTCTGTTTAAGGCGTTTTTGAATATGCATCTGGTTAGTTGCTAGGTCAGGTGGTGGAGAGGAAGTTGCTCGTTTGTTCTGCCCTGGAACCGAACCCTCGTTCTTAAATGCAGTTCCTGGCATAGTTTATGGTTCTTTCTTTCAACTGCCTGCAATGCTCGCTGCACCTCTCTAGAGCAGAAATGACATATGCAAGGTGGTAGTCGAAATAGGTATGGTACCCTTGCTCCGCTTATGGCAGGGTCGAGTGCACACTTGTCCCGGTGGTGCCGCCAAGCACACAGGCAAACTAGAGCGGGACTTGCTGTCGACCTAACGTGCAAACTCCTTAGTTACTTACCGTCAGCCTGTTTGTTGTAGGGGTAATTTCGGGCACTGACGTCAAGGGGTGGACTCACTGAGGTCACCTGCACCTCCACTTCATGGAATAAACTAGACGGGTAGTTCATCTGCATATCCAGGTGTCCTCCCCCCTTGGAGCGTTGGTGGACAAAATCTGCCCCACCGAGTTAAAATAGACCGGCGATAAATAAGCATTGGAGTTGTAGCATTAGGTTGGCAGCCGGCTGTGTAAAAATACCGTCTGACAGATCGCCAATGGGACAAAAATGGGCGCACGACCGACGTTGGGGGAGCGGCGAATTGCGTTGGGCACACCAGTTTTCGTCTGATCACTGAAGTCAAGCAGCGCAACCCCAGCTAGTACTGACATGGGTGGCCGCTTTGGGAAAACTGGGCACTGCTAATATCCAAAAATCCTCGCATTAGTTGTAGTGTCTGTGCGGTCTCTGCATAAGAACTACGCTGTGGACTGGGCTCTAATGACCTTTGTAGTTGAAGGTCCTTAAAACACCAACAAATAACAACCGACGTTGGGATAAATGGGAAGTGTTAATAGTAGGAGTAGTATTAGCGTAATTCGTGAACACTCCCGTAGTTTAATAAGCAACTTGCCATTGAAAACGAAGGCCGTTACTTGTTTCCACTATTCAACACGATGGTTGACGAGTGTTCCTGCCTTCCAGTTGGTTGACTGCCTTGTCTTAAAATTACTGGTCCTGAGAGGGAGAGAGTCGCCATTTCCATTGCATTTTCTTTGAGTTGATGTACAAGGGAAGTGGAGGGTAAGAGGGTTTTATATCCCTCGAACTTGAAGAAATAGGAAGGGCCCCCAACACAACTGGACCCCACGATGTCTAATGGCGTTTCTCTTCGCCTGACAATAAAAATGACCTCACGAAATGTTAGGTTGTTTATTAGTTCGCTGACGCCAGGAAAGAGAGGAAGAGTTCCTAAACCTGTCAATTTTCCAAATTAGCCACACCTCAGTGGTTACACACTGAACAATCAAGTTCATAGCAACAGGTTCGATCCTGGCTAAGGACTTCTTTTGTCCCATTAAGACTCGAGCGATCTGTTGAGCGGGGTCTTTTACTCATCCGGCTGTCGGTATGGCCCATAGGTAGCGTGCTGGATTACTACGTCAGTGGTTTTAGGTTCGATCATCACCAGAGTAGAGAGACTGTATTGCGTTGGACAGACCAGTTCTCGTCTGATTACTGAAGTTAAGCAACGGAGTCCCAGCTAGTACTAATATTGGTTGTTTGTTTGTTGGTGTTCAGGCCGGCCCTTCAACTACAAGGTCATTTAGAGCCCCGTCCACAGTGTAGTTCTTATGCAGAGACTGCACAAACACTACACTAATGCGACGGTTTTTGGGTATTAGCAGTACCCTGTTTTCCCAAGCGGCCACCCATGTCAGTACTAGCTGGGGTTTCGTTGCTTGACTTCAGCGATCGGACGAGAACTGGTGTGTCCAACGCAGTTCACCGCTCCACTAATATTGGTGGCCTCTTGGTAAAACTGGGTACCGCTGATACCTGTGCGGTCCCCGCATTAGAACTATGCAGTGGAGCGGCCCTGAAGGGCCCTGAAACACCCACCAAACAAGATCCTCTATGCTAGGCACCGTATTGAGTGATGAGTTCATTGTTTCGTTGGCTAGTACATGTTGTCATAAGGCCCCATCATCAGCCCGACACCCAGGTATCACGGTTTTACTTCTTATCAGATCGAAAGGGCAGCCCGACCTCGACCAGGACTAACCGACCTAGACCTCGCACTAATCCACCACGCCATGGTGGAGTTTACTCTCGGATCTGTGCTTGGAAGTCAGGGGTAGGAGCCAGTGACAATGGTAACAGGTGTTCACAGATTTTTGCCTGATGAGGGTATCTGTGAGATCTTCGGTCAGCAGTAGAGGCCTCTGAGGTTCACTTCTGTCAGGATAGGGGAAGAGGATCCTTCGAAAATCTTCGTCCCAAGGAATTTCTAGGTACCCGAATTTAGATAATTAGTCTGTTTAGGAATAAAAGGGTTCCACTTCGTTAAACAAATTTGCTGAAGGTTTATGTTACAGTGCTCCGGTCAAGGCACTTATTTCGGCGACATTTTTTCCTTTCTCTAGAATTAGGCGCCATAGACGGGCCTTGTTAATTCTGCTTGAAGAGGTACTTAATACGTTCAGAGGATTTCTACTAATTAAAACGTCACATATTTGTGCTTTTGTTACCTACCAAAATTGCCCTAAGTTGGATTAAAATATTTGAGACAATGCATGTCCTTATATCCTAGTTCCTTTTTTTAATCGGATATCCATTCCCCGCAGGGCCGGGATGGTTCCTAATCACCCGCCTCCCGTAATAGGCTGCCATATATTTTACATTCAAAATTTTAGTCCAAAATTTGAAATGATCAGTGTGAGAGCATCCCGCCTCGGTAGCGCAGTGAGTAGCTTTCTCGATTTACTGTGCCAGTGATTCCAGGTTCGATACTGGATCGAGGTGGATGGACTTATTTCGGGCGAGACAGAAGTCCCGAGTAATCCTTCGGATGAGAAGTAAAACTCAGGTCCTGTGTTGGTGTACGATGGCAGCTGCATGTAAATGAACCCTCTCTATTATGCAACGGGTAGATGAGACAAAAATTTGCAGGTGTAGGGTTTCGCGCCCCCCCTCCCCCTGGCATCGGTGGGTTGTTGTTGTTTGTTGGAGTTTAAGGTCCCGTCAACTACGAGGTCATTAGAGACCCGTCCACTGTATAGTTCTAAAGCATATACTGCACAGACATTACGCTAGTGAGACGATTATTGGGTATTAGCAGTACCCAGCTTTCCCGAGCGACCACCCATGTCAGTACTAACTGGGCTTGCGTTGCTTAACTTCAGTGATCAGACGAGAACTGGTGTGTCCAACGCAACTCGCCGCCCCCGGCATCGGTGGGATTCCCCAACGAACAGTTGACCGACGATAAATAAGCATAGGAGTTGCAGCTTTGGCTGGCAACCGGCTGCGGACATGACTGTCCATTATGTCACCTTTGTGTCCATTCAGGGGGTCAAGATGGGTTCCCGACCCTGCCATGGACGGGAAAAAGAGTTAGGGGTTGCTTTTATAGTGTGTGTGTGAGGACAAAATTTTGAAAAAAAAGTTTAATTGCTACCGACGTAAGGTAAACGGAAAGGGGGTGAGTGACTGCCCACAAGGGGAGGGTTATAGATCCATCAATAGAAATCTGGCAACCCTCTAACCACTCCGTACACCTTACGTTTGGTGGAGGTCCAGTGGAGGAGTGCTTTCCTTAGGAGCTAGTGGTTACAGGCACAAGCATGGGTGACCGCTTGGGAACACTGGATACTGCTAATGCCCAAAATCGTCATAATTGCGTTCTGTCGGTATAGACTGCATTAGACTGAGTGGACAGGGCCCTAATGACACCTAGTTGAAGAACCCTAAAGCATCAACAAAACGATTCAGGTGCCCCAGGTCGTTCCCCCCTCCCATGGTGTCCACAACTGACTTCAGAAGTAGAGATACCGATGAGTCAGATGGAGTACGCTTTCGGTTATTCGAAATTCAATTCTAGATCGAGGCGGTGTTCTCCCAGTGCGCCGTCAATCGGATAGGAAGTAAAGCCGTAGCTCCGTGTGGTGTGTACGATGTCACTTGCACCCAAATGAACCCTATCTTAATGAAATGGGTAGATAGGCACAGTTTCCCGGTGTAGGAACTCGCTCGCGTCTTTGGCGTCGATGGAGCTCCCTAAGGAATTCTGTTGTTGTTTGTTTGTTTGTTGGTGTTTAAGGTCCCGTCAACTACAAGGTCATTAGAGACCCGTCCACTGCATAGTTCTAATGCATACGCTGCACAGACACTGCACAAATGCGACGATTATTGGGTATTAGCAGTACCCAGCTTTCCCGAGCGACCACCCATGTCAGTACTAACTGGGCTTGCGTTGCTTAACTTCAGTGATCAGACGAGAACTGGTGTGTCCAACGCAATTCTCCGCTCCCAAGGAATTCTGTTAGGACAAGGAGCTGTAGCATTAGGTTGCCAACCGGCTCAGTAAAACTACCGTCTAACATCATTCATCTGTCCCAATGGGCTCGCAATCCTGCCATAGGCGAAGAAACTGTTGGGGATGAGGATGGGACTCTAATGACCTTGTAGTTGAAGGGCCCTAAAACACCAGCAAAACAAAAAGGATAAAGTAGAGGCACACTTTTCAATAACGCGTTTCGAAGTGTGGGCGCCGCCTTCAGCCCGCTTTTGTCAAACCGGAAGTACCTCTTCCTCCATCTATTCGTGAAGTCCCGCCTTATCGCAATTTCAATAATTTATAATATTAATAAGTGAGTGAGAAAAGTATCAGTCTCTGGTGAAGGGGCTGCAAGATGTTGTCTCTTTGTCATCCCCTCTCTTCCTGCTGCCAGACTTTTTTTGGCCCTCATCAAACAGAATCCAGATGGAGACCTCTCGTTGCACTTTTTTTGACTGTGTTGGCTCCTGAGAGGAGAGAGAGGGTGCATAATTACTCATATTGATGGATGGTTATTTAAATTTGAACAGTGCCCTTGTTGCACTTTGAAACTTAACCGTTGATGGACAGCCTGTCCGTTATCGCGTTCTACTTGCGTGACTGTCAGACCCTCTTGTGGAACATATCACGTCGAAGCTTATGATTTCGATGGTTCTCCTGCTGTGACTTTTTCGGGAGATTTGGGACAGACAAGAGGTGTCGCGAGGGATTGAACATCTCTTGGGACTTTAGCTCACCAGTTCCACTGATGGAGACGTCCCAGTCATTTCTGTTGCAGTGGAAGAACTGCAGTGGTTCGAATCTGGATCGAGGTAGTTTAGCATGTTTCGGGCGTGAGGGAGGCTCAATTTGTTGTTGTATGTTGGTGTTTTAGGGCCCTTCAAGTACAAAGGTCATTAGAGCCCCATCCACTGTGTAGTTCTGATGCGGAGACTGCCCGGACACTACACTAATGCGACGATTTTTGGATACTAGCAGTACCCAGTTTTCCCAAGCGGCCACCCGTGTCAGTACTAGCTGGAGTTGCGCTGCTTAACTTCAGTGATCAGAGGAGAACTGGTGTGTCCAACGCAATTCGCCACTCCCCTCGGGGGCTCCAAGTGAACCTTCCGTTGGGCACACCAGTTCTCGTGTGATCACTGAAGTTAAGCTACGCAAACCGTGGTGGCCGCTTGGGAACACAGGGCACACTGCTGATACCCAATCGTCTTAAGTGTTGAGCCTATACAGGCCCCCATATTACTACTTTATTCTATTGTAGGAGGAGTGTGTCTGGCATGATTAGGGAATTAGGGTGGGACACGCTAATCTCACTGGATGTGTCTGTTTCCCAGGCTGTTGCTGATGAGCTGCGATGGTCCTCTGGTTGGAAGCATATCCCTGGCTGAGTATAGGGCAACCCCTATACTCAACCAGGGATCTTTCTTCCCAAGGGCCATTCGGTATGGAATGCTGTTGGAGAGGATAAAGCTTTTTGATAAAGGACTTTCTGAAAGGAAAGGACACCATTGCAAATATGGTAGGGGGACATAGGTTTTGAAGGATTTCATGGTTTTATATTTAGGAATGAGAGGTGCATTGAATTGGAATTAGAATATTCTGGGCCCTAATGACTAATGTAGTCGTGGGCCCTTAAACATAAACAGGGCCAGCCATCCGGGGGGGGGGTGCAGAGGGTGCATTGCACCCGGGCCCCACGATTGAGGGGGCCCATCATCAGGGCCCAGGGTGTAGAGGCAACGTCCCTCATTTGACCCTGCCAATGCAACATAACCTAAACGTAACCTAACCGTAACCTAACACCCTTGCCATTGAACTACACCAGGGTTGTACAACTTTTCTGGTGTTGTGGGTCACTCGGCTGCTCCATGAACTGATTGCCAGCCACAGGCTGTGAAAACCAAAACGAGTGAAGATAACGTTAGGTGTTACATAGCAGGTAGGCTTTAATGCATAATTAGAAATGATGCACCATGGGCCACATTACAAGCCTCAATGGGCCACAGGTTGGACAACCCAGAATTAGAGGTTAACAGCCTTTAATAATGAGAAGTGTAATAAAAAATGACACAGGCTCAACTGAAAATGTTCCAAGGTGTGCCCGTCCACATAAGCTTTCAGACCAAATCATAAATGCAATGGCGACATATTAGGACACATGGCATCATCCAAACATGTAATACCTTCCAAAATTAGGAAGGAACCCAGAATGGGATAGGAGGGCATCTAAGAGGAGTTCATTTACTCTGAATCCTTTTATTTTTAATTTTGGAAAAATATTTTGGGGCCCCAAAAGGATTCTTGCACCCGGGCCCCTTTATAAAGAAGGCCGGCCCTGAACATAAATCATATCCCCCTGAGAATACCTGAGTGAAAATCCAACTTTTGTTGGTGTTTTACCACCCTTCAATTACAAAGGTGATTAGAGTCCCGTTCACTGCGTAGTTCTAAATCGGAGGCTGCACAGATACTACACTGATGCGACGATTTTTGGGTATTAGCAGTACCCAGTTTTCCCAAGCGGCCCGCCCCATGTTAGTACTACCTGGGGTTGCCTTGCTTAACTTCAGTGATCAGACGAGAACTGGTGTGTCTAAACGCAATAAGCCGCTCCCTGAAAATCGGAGAATATGTTCAATACTAGGGGTTCAGCAGCCTTGTTTCGCTCACAGGCCAGAAGCGACGTATGCGAGATAATGACGGGCCCCCATAGAACTAGTATAATTTCGGGTAGGTGCAGGGTGGGACTGGAGCTTCTACCCTCTCTCCTTCACTTTTTGAGCTTCGGATCTGATTCTACGAGTAGTTGTTCGTTTGGGGATTACTCCCTTCTCTGTGATAAATTATCACAGAGGGTGATATCAGTTGTATAACTTCAGAGGAGAGGGGGAGGTTCAGGACTAAGGCAGTGCTAACATTTCAGGGATAAGATCTGTTCTGACATCATTGGCATATCCTGTCCGCCATCACAAGGTTGTGTATCTATTTTAAATATCTAATTGGTAATGGAAGAAGAGGTATAGGTGCTGATGTGTTTTTTATCCACCCATCAAGCCGTTGATGAAAATCGGTGGTGCAGGGGATTTCCGGTTGAAGGCCTTGTGTTGTGCTTCGGGCAATGGTAGCCATTCTAATTGCACCAATTGTATTCCGAGGCGTTTAAAAAGGATTCTTTTTTGCTCCTTCAAGAAAATGAATGGGGGAGAGAGCAATGCATCCTTGAACCTAACTTGTATCGGGCAGTTGTTCTCCAGGTACTTATTATACTCTCTCCCTCGTTGTTGGCAGGCAACCTTGGGACCAAATATAAATTTGGATGAGGTGTTGTAATTGCGTGAGCCATTACTTGCCCCTGCCTGCCTACCTACCTCCACCACCACTGTATTGTCTTGCAGTTTGCGGTGTGATTCAGGGATGGTTAGATACAGTTCGTGAACCAATACACCAACGTTTCTCTTTAAACTAAACCTTGACGAGCAGTGCACATGTGGGGCTGTTCATAAACTAGAAAGAAAAAAAAATGTGTTCTTTGAAACGCCTGCTTCCTGAGTCACGAGTCAGGAATTCGTCAAAAAAGACTATGGGAAAGAACAATTTTTAGGAAGCGACAACTGCACTGCCATTGACTCTGCAGACTTGGATTCGCGATAACCGGTGCGTGGCTAATCGTTGCATGGCCTAAAATTTCAATTGTAGTCTACATTTCGTATTTGCGACCCGCCTCGGTAGCGTGCTGGATTGCGGCATCAATTGTGCCTGGTTCGATTCTGGCAGGGGAGCGGCTAGATTGCGTTGGACGCTCTAGTTCTCGTCTGATCACTGTTAAGCAGCCCGACCCCAGCTAGTACTGACATGGGTGGTCGCATGGGAAACCTGGGTACTGCTAATACCCAAAAATCGTCGCATTAGTGTAGTGTTTGTGCAGTCCCTGCATCAGAACTACACAGTGGATGGGGCTCTGATGACCTTGTAGTTGAAGGGCCCTAAAACACTAAAGAACCAAACTGATCACTGAAGATAAGCAACCCACCCCGAGCTAGTTCTGGGTGACCGCTTGGGAACACTGGGTCTAGGTACTGCTAATAGCCAAATCGTCGTAACAGCGTAGTGTATGTGCGGAATCTGCAGTGGACGGGACTCTATTGACCATTGCTGTTGTAGGGCCCTAATACACCAACGAAACAATCGATCCTGGTGTTTTGCAGGCGTGAGTGGTACGTGGCTCAACCACACAGGACCGCGACTGCGCCCCATCTGCCCGGCAAGATCATTACGGACCTCTCTCTAGTCGGGCAGAAGTTGCAAACCACCTCGGTTCAAGATGGAATCTGGCACAGTAGTACTTCTGCGTCAGAAAGCAACGACTAGCACTTTTCTCGCCTATGGCAGGGTCGGGTTCCCATCTTTGTCCATCTGAATGGAGAAATGGGCTATATATTGGACGGTTTTTTCCAGTCTGCTGCCGACCAAAGGTACAGCCCCTGTGCTTATTTATCGTCGGCCTACTGCTCATTGGGGCACTCCAACGAGCTCCTGTACCTGGGAATTTGACCTCATCTAGCCGTTATATAGTAAAGAGGGGAGCGGCAAATTGCGTTGGATACACCAGTTCTCGTCTGAAGTTAAGCGACGCAACCCCAGCTAGTACTGACATGGGTGGCTGCTTGGGAAAACTGGGTTTTGCTAGTATCCGAAAATCGTCACATTAGTGTAGTGTCTGTGTGTAGCCTCTGCATCAGAACTACACATTGGACGGGGTTCTAATGACGTTGTAGTTGAAGGGACCTAAAACACCAACAAACAGTAAAGAGGGTTCTTTTACGTGCAAATGACATTAGACACCACGCGGGACCACGGTTTTACTTCTCATTCCACGAGAGGCGTCTCACTTGCCTGAAAGAAGGCAACCCATTTTGATCCGGTATCGAACCTAGAACCACTGACGCAAAAATCGGTCACGCTACCTCCTCCTCCTCCTCTGAGGAGCGAAATTCCTATCTGAAATTGAGATTTGTTCTTCCAACATGGAACCGTTGCAAAAATTCAACAGGCGCCGTGTTTGAGTTTTCAGGTAGTTGAGGGGTTATCGAGTCATCGGTGTATTTTTCGGTAACGAACTGTTGTTGAGTAAATTTTTGGAAGAAGTAGAGCGTTAACTAAAAATCCTGGTTAGGCCAAGGTCGTTGGGCTAATATTTTAAAGAATTCTTTTTTTCGGTATCTGCGTGTGGATTAGTGGCCCTGTTAAATTGCGGGTAAGAAAAGGGGGCGGGGGCTTGAGTGAAGTAAATATCCAAAAAAAAAAAAAAAAAGGCCCCTTCTCTTTTCCTTTTCCCTCAACCTGCAGCGGTTGCGACCACATGCATCATTTTAAGGCAAAAGTGTAGCAACCTGATACCGTTGTTGCGAAGGGAGAGAGAGAAGAGAACCAGGTTCCAGAAAGTTGTACAATTGCATTCCCTAACATGGACCACAGAGTCCAATCACCTCCCTTCCATTCTCTCGTTTTCCCCCTTAACGGGCTTTAGCCTTATATCCCGGAGAGGAGTAAGAAGGAGGAAAAGGGGCAACTTGAAGAGAACGACGATGACAGGAAAGGGGACTGCTACTCCTCCTCTTAACACACACATATTACCTTAGGTCCTATTGAAACCAAGCACACGAACAGCACACACACAAAAAAAATCTTTTCTCTCCCCCCTTTTGTCAGTGTTGTTCCCCCTTTATCCATTTTCCTCCATCACTTCCCCTCCCCACTTAGTACTCCACCCTAGCAGCAAGCAGTCCTTTCTTTTTCTCTACCCTTCCCCATTTTGCCTTTTGCTCAACGACCATCTTCTTCCCTCTCCTCTCCTGCCTAGGTTGTCAACCCCAAAACTTCCCCACAGAGGGTGTTTTCCCCTTCCCCCTTTAGGGTAGCCTTCATCTCCGCCAATATCCTTACCTCTCTCTCTTTAAGCCCTGAAAAGCATCCATTCCTCCCCTCCTTCTTGAATACAATCTCCATTGGGGCAGAGAGCCTATAATCAACTTTAACCCCTACATTTTTCTACCCCATCCATCTCTTTAACTAAACCCGTCTTCTCTACTTCCCCTCCACCCCCTTTTCCCTTGCTTCACATTTTCTTCCGAGGTCCAGCCCTCTCCCTTCTTATGTGGAGAAGGCAGAGTGGGGGTTTTTTTTCCTTCCTCCCCTTGGTCACTCCTTCACCCACCTCTCCCTTCTCCACCTCCTCCTTACAATAGCGAATTTTTCCTTTACAGCCTCTCTTTGGTCCTCCCTCCCTCCTCTGTAAGCCGTTTGAAAAACCATAATGACGAAAAGGGGCACCTAAGGTTGCCGCTAAGGGAGAAGAAAGATGGCTAGAGAGAGGAACTTCCGGTTAAAAACTTGCATCTCTCCCTCTACAATAGGCTTTACCGCTTATTAAGTTTTGGAGGTGCAACCACCACCCTTCTCCTTCTTCATCATCATCATCAACTCCCTATATAGCCGGCCGAAATAATATACACATCTTTTTGGAGGTGGGGATACTCGAACAAGAGTAGGGAGGGGGGGGGGGGGGGGGTCTTATTTTTTTTCCCAAAAGTGCTGCTAAGGGCCTTTCTAACCGATTTCTGAAATTGACGTCAAATATTTACGAGAGAGGAGGGAGACCGGGAGAGGGGGGGCAATAAATATAATGCCATGGTTTGCTGGAAAAGTGACTGTTTCAGGCAAGGAAGGGGGGGGGACCCAAACTATGGGCTAACCTTTGACTTTTTGGTAGGTCTGTAGGATGATTTCAAGGATTTTTGCAACAAGAAAAAGGAGAAAAAGACCGCTTTGAGGTAAAGGTAGTTAAATTACCTGATGAGCCCCCCCCCTCTTCTTCAGTCTCCCTAGAACGGCTCCCTCCGACTTGAATTATCTCAATTTTAGGATTTGGTTCCAGAAGTCCGCACCAGAAAGAGGTTCTCGACCACTGAGGTCTCGCCCCAATCCACAGATGCAAAATTGCAGAAAATTTCGCCTGTGGTAGCCAGCGAAAAAAATATAGGCCGACTGTAAAATAAAGAAGTTTAGGGGGTTGCATCGTTAGGTTGACAGCCGGTTGCCTAAAATGCAGTCCATCAAGACCGACCATGTGTCCCAATGGGTCAAAAGTGAGCACTCGACCCTGCCATAGGCGGGAAAGGGTTAATGGTGATGATTCGCTTATGGCTGGAGAACACATCCGGAACCTATCGAGTGTTAAGCTGGAAATGATTTTGGGGGCAGGGACCCGCCAACGAGAAGATAGGCCAAATTGCAAGGTGCACGAGCTCGTCCCCTGGCGTCTTTTTTTTTTTTTTTTTTTTTTTTTTTTTTTTTTTTAGGGACCCGCCTCGGGGGCGTAGTGGTTAGCACGCTCGGTAACTGCATCAGCAGTTCTAGGGTCGATCGATACTGCACCTAGGTGGGTTTATTTCTTTCGGGCTAGAGAGAGAGGTCCCGAGTGCGCCTTTTTCGGATGAGAAGTACATAGGTCCCGTGTGGTGTGGGATGGCATTTGCACGTAAAGGAACCCTCTCTACTACGCAACGAGGCAAAATTTCCAGGTGTAGGAGCTCGTCTCCCCCTGGCGTCGACGGAGTTCCCGCCCCTCAATCGAACAGTAGACCGACGATAAATAAGGAGTTGCAGCTTTGGTTGGCAACCGGCTGCGGAAAAACAATGAAGACTATAGCGCCCTTGTGCCCATTCAGAGGGGGAAGATGGGTATCCAAAAAGGGTTAGGAGTTGCTTTTGTTGGTCTTTTAGGACCCTTCAACTACGATGCGATTAGAACCTCGTCCACTGCGTAGTTCTAGTACAGAGACTGCACAGACACTACACTTATGAAGCGATTATTAGAGATTACCCAGTTTTCTCAAGCGGCCACCCCTGTTAGTACTAGCTAGGGTTGCTTTGCTTAACTTCAGTGATCAGACGAGAATCCACTCCCTCCCCTGGCGTCGGTGGAGTGCCCCAATGAACAGTAGACCAACGATAAATAAGCATGAGGATTATAGCTTTGCTCAGCAGCCGGCTGCGGGAAAACGCCGTCGAAAAGATCACCCTTGTGCCCATTCAGAGGGACACTGTGGGTACCCGACCCTGCCATGTTGTTGTTTGTGTTTTAGGGCCCTTCAACTACAAAGGTCATTAGAGCCCCGTCCACAGCATAGTTCTGGTGCAGAGACTGCACAGACACTACACTAATGCGACGATTTTTGGGTATTAGCAGTACCCAGTTTTCCCAAGCGGCCACCCGTGTCAGTACTAGCTGGGGTTGCACTGCTTAACTTCAGTGATCAGACGAGAACTAGTGTGTCCAACGCAATTCGCAGCTCCCGACCCTGCCATTGGGGAAAGGGTTAGGAGTTTCTTGCTTTGGGGACAGGGATCGATCATGCGCACCGCGAACGTGATTCCACCAATTAGTTTTGTTCCGGTTATTGGTTAGGGCTGGTTCCATCCTGGTTAGGGTTCTATCGTGGAGGTCGCGAACAGTGTCGTTCAAATTGCACATTGAAACAATGCATTGTTGTGTATTGACGAATTTCAATAAGATGGCTGAAGAGAACCTGGTGGTGAATGAGAAAGACAAGCGAGAGTTGTCATAGCAACACACAACAGTTTTGATGTGACGTCACGAAATGGCATCCATTTTCTTTACTTTAAAGACTGCAACGGAAATGTTATCGTTTCACACCAGCTAACGGCTTCCCGTTAAAAATCGGTTAGTAAAAAAAACTATCCACGAAAAGTGAAATTACAAATTCCGGTTGTGTTCCTTTTTTGTGGGGCGTTTTAAATCACTTTTAAAAACACATCTGGAAGTAGTGTCATTTCGTGACGTCATGTCGTCTGCTATTTTAACTGCTATTGTAACAACCTTTTCCCCCCTCCAATGCCAGGGTCGGTAATTGACAGTAATTGACAGTAGGCATTCTGTTGGGCGGTATTTTTACGCAGCCGGCTGCCGACCATGCTTATTTATAATCGGCTTGCTGTTCGTTGGGGTGCTCCACCGAGCTCCTCCACCTGTGAGGGAGCGGCAAATTGCGTTGGACACACCAGTTCTCGTCTAATCACCGGGGTTAATTAAGCAACGCAAACCCAGCAAGTACTGACATGGGTGACCGCTTGAGGAAACTGGGTTCCACTAATACCCAAAAAGATCGCCGCATTAGTGTGGTGCCTGTGCAGTCTCTGCACTAGAACTACGCAGTGGATGGGGCTCTAATGACCTTGTAGTTGAAGAGCCCTAAAACACCCACGAAACCCTAAAACGTATACCAGCCTGGCCATGCCACAGTCAGGTGTCGATGTTGGCAGTTGCGTTGCTAATTAAGGATTTTAATGCCAAATATCCTAACACTAATGGATGTAACTCAGAGGCGGCTCGTGGGGCAGGCAAACCTAAGCGGCTGTCTAGGGCGGCAGATTTCAGAAGTACTTCCTTGTCATGCAGTCTATCAGTCATTTAAAATGTTCATAGTCCTGGGGTTCCCAAATTTCTCTGATTGGTTGGGCCTTTTCTAAATGTTGGTATTGGGACAAATGCCAATCTCGTGAGGGACGCTTGGACAAATTAGAACTGTATTAGATTCAATGGGGGCAGTGACGATGGACCCACTTGCCTAGGGCGCCTGAAACTCACGAACCGGCCCTGGTGTAACTACTTTCTATTAACGGAACACTAGGTAAGAATTCTGTTTTGGGCACAAATTGTAATGTTTTTTCCATTGTTCGGGAACTGTTGTCATCTTGCCTCGGTGGCGCAATAGCTAACCTGCTCGATTTCCTGCACCAGTGGTTCCAGGTTCGGTACTGGACCGAAGTGGGTTGACTTCTTTCGGACGAGAGAGGTGCCCCGAATGCGCCTTCCTTCGGATGAGAAGTAAAACCGAGGTCCCGTGTGGTGTACCAATGACATTTGCACTTAAAAGAATCCCCTGTACTATGCAACGGGTAGATGAGGCCAAATTCCCAGGTGTAGGAGGAACTAGGTGGAGTGCCCCGACGAACAGAAGGCCGATGATAAATAAGCATAGGGGGTTGCAGCTTTGGTCGGCCACTGGCTGCGCGGAAAACCACTGCGCAACACATCGCCATAGTGTCCATTTAGAGCAGTGATTCTCAACCACTGTGCCGCGAGATTCACGAGAGTGTGCCGCGAGGTCGGGTACCCATCTTGTCCCTCTGACTGGACACAGGGGCGATATATTGGGCAGTGTTTTCCCACAGCCGGTTGCCAACCAAAGCTGCAACTCCTATGCTATTTATCGTCTTTCTGCTGTTCGTTGGGACATTTCACCGAAGACAGGGGACGAGCTCCTGCACCTGGAAATTTTGCTCCTCTACCCGTTCCATAATACAGAGGGTTCTTCCACGTGCAGATGCTATCGTACACCACACGGGACCTCGGTTTTACTTCTCACCCGAAAGAAGGTGCACTCAGGGCTTCTCTCTCGCCCGAAAAAAGCCAACCCACCTCGGTCCAGCATTGAACCAAAAACTACTGACAGTTACCGAACGCCACTGAGGCAAGTTTTTGCATAGGGTGCCCCGAAATGTGTCGTTGTTAGTGTGCCGCCAAATTTTGAAATTAGTAAAAGTGGGATCACGTCAATTTGGCGCATGACAATTTGGCGTACGGAAAATTTGGCGTATGACAATTTGGCGTACATACCGATCTTTTGGGTGCACACATTTGTTCAAAATTGCAACTGTCATAACCAGTGGCAGATCCAGGATTTTCGTCGTGGGGGGGGGGGGGGAGGCTAGAGAGGGGGGGGTTGAGCTAAACCTCACATATGCAAATATAAGTTTATATGTGCATGGGAGGGGTTGCAACCCCAAAATCCCCATCCTAGATCCACGCGTGGGCATAAGTCATTGCAACGGTCCGGTATAACACAGTTGGGTTTGTTTGTGTTTTAGGGCCCATCGACTTCAAAGGTCATTAGGGCCCTATAACACAGTTATGGTAGGCATTCATTGTTCTATTACCTTGCAATGACTGTTGAAATATGTTGTTATGACCGTTGCAATTTTGAACAAATTTGGGCACCCAAGAGATCGGTATGTACGCCAAATTGTCGTACGCCAAATTGTCATGCGCCAAATTGACGTAGACCCAGTAAAAGTGTACCGTGGCGAAAGAAAGGTTGAGAATCGCTGATTTAGAGGGACAAGATGGGTATCCAACCCTACCATAGGCAGGTCAAGGGTAAGGAGTTGTTGTTGTTGTTGGGGAAATGGTGTCTTGTTCTTCACCAGGTGTGAATCTCTACTGTGGTGTTGTATTCATTACTGACAACTTGAGAATTTCACCGCTATTTGTGTTCTGATAAGACACGTAAGCGTGTTGTTGAGATATTCTTGAAACGCAGCAACTGACCTCAAGGAAAACTGCAATGTTCATATTTGAGATGGTAAACGTCATTGCATCGTAATCTTGTGCATATTTTTTTGTTTCACTGAAACCAAGGAGGGAAAACTGCTCCTAGCCTGCTTTTAGTTGACCTCTGCCTTTCTATTACTTCCAGTTTTCTTCTCTTCCCAACCGACGTCATTACTTCAAAGTTTGTCTGTTGTCATTCTTGACACTCCTTCGAAAAAAAATGTACAAAATTGATGCTTGACATACTTGGGGAAGAGAGAGATGCAAGTAGGAAAAAAATGATGTAAGATTAGGTGCAACTACTCTGCTCGAATGCTTTCTCCAGGTCTCGCTGTGCTTACTCTTTAAGTCCTAGAGCAGGGATGGCCAAACTATTTCAGCTGGCGTGCCAAAAATTTATATTTCTTGATGTGCTAACGTCCCAGATAGTAGGGTACCCTTAATTCCGGTTTGTTACAGGAAATTGACATTTCACCAGTTGATTGGTTTGGCTTTAGCCCGCCGCGGTGGCGTAGTGGTTAGCACGCTCGGCAACTACGCCAGTAGTTCTAGGTTCGATACTGGACCTTGGTGGGTCGGCTTCTTTCGGGTGAGAGAGAAGCCACGAGTGTGCCTTCTTTCGGATGAGAAGTAAAACCGAGGTCTAGGTTCCTAGGTTCCATACTGGAACGACTGAGTTGACTTCTTTGTTGGGGGGGGGGGGACAGAGAGCTCCTCCTTTTGGATGAGAAGTAGAACCAAGGTCCCGTGTGGTGTACGATGGCATTTGCACGTCAAAGAACCCTCTCTACTATGCAACAGGTAGGTGAGGCAAACTTTCCAGGTGCAGGAGCCCGCCCTCTGGCGTCGGTGGATTGCCCCACCGAACATTAGATCGATGATAAATAAACGTGGAGGATGCAGCTTTGGTCGGTAACCGGCAGTTCAATACATCTCCTTTGTGTTCATTCAGAGGGACAAGATGGGTACCCGACCCTGCCATAGGTGGGAAAAGGGTTAGGAGTTGCAGATTGGTTTGGCTACATATAGAATCCTGTAGATTAACCTATATATGCGCATGCCACGTGCCAATAAAATTGCTCTGCTTGCCATAGGTTCGCCACCCTTGTCCTAGAGTAAGCACGCGTTCTATATTTTGAATTTATTTCCAAATCATGACGAAATTCAGAGATCGAGATTCCACCGACTCCAGGGAGGGGCGAGCTCCTTCACCTGGAAATTATGCCTCATCTACCCGTTGCATAGTAGAGAGGGTTCTTTGACGCGCAAATGCCATCGTACATCACACGGGACCTCTGTTTTCCCATCTGATCCGAAAGAAGGCGCATTGGGGGCTTCTCTCTCGTCCGAATGTGATTGGGGGCACCAGGAGTAGGGGAAGACCAGGTGGGAGCAGATGGTGCAAGGTGCCCAGTCTCAATGGGTGCCAATGCTCGAAATGCAGCGACGTGCACCATACGACGGTATTAGGGACACAGTGATGAGTTTGACGAAATCGACACCCAACTACGGCGGGAGCGGCGAGTTGCGTTGGACACACCAGTTCTCGTCTGATCACTGAAGTTAAGCAACGCAAGCCCAGTTAGTACTGACATGGGTGGTGGCTTGGGAAAGCTGGGTGCTGCTAATACCCAATAATCGTTACATTAGTGTAGTGTCTGTGCAGTATATGCATTGGAACTATGCAGTGGACGGGTCTCTAATGACCTCGTAGTTGATGGGACCTTAAACACCAATAAACAAACAACCCAACTGCGGTTGTAGTGCGCAACACGTGGTTCTGAGAACCAATCAGGGTAAAATTCTGGCAGTTGTGAGAACCAATCATTAAAATTTTGGACAGTTTTTTGGGGATCGCCAAATTTTGCCTCACGATCGACCTGTTGGGCGTCCAGGATTTTCCAACGGCATATTTTTTGTTGTGGTTCAAGTGGACTTAAGGATGAGTTCAAATAGAGAAGGATTGAGTGGGGCGTGGGGCCTTTCTTCCTCTCTATTCGAAAACAAGTAAAGAGCGTGGGATGTTTAAGGCCTCTGAAGACAGGAGAGGGGGAAGGACCCAACATGTTAAAATAACAAACAGGACTTGTGAAAGGGGCTTGAAGAAAGTTGCTGGGTTACTGTGCATATTTTTGTTGAAAAATGTTCGAATTTTCGCCATGTTGAAATTTGGGGGATCTTCTGCTCTGCACGTGATAGACAAGGGGCCAGGGGCCACTACAATGAGCCCACTTACTGCAACTTTTTTTTTTTTTTTTTTTTGAAGAGGTTGCCTACATGTGCCTCTCTCTAACCCCTATCTCCTTCCCTCCTGTCTGTCTTCTTCTTTTTCTTACTTGCACTTATGTTGAAGCCAAAATGCCCTTAAGATAGTTTCATATTTATCAAATTCTATCCCTACAGCGGTGGTGGCGCCAACAAGGGCATTTATCATCCAACTGTGTGCCAAGCATATCATAACTATAGTATTTATTTGAAAGGTGAAATAGGATGGGGCCTGTGCAAAAAGTGCCGCGTTGGAATTGAAGGCCGCCACGATATGCTTTTTAGGGGGGGACGCTGGATTTTTTTTTTCTTAAATTTGCCTTCCAAAAAGTTAGAGAAATAACTAGAGGGAGAAAGGTGTCTTGTTTTTTTTGTCTGCGGTCTTTGTTTCTTACTATAAAGGACCTCATAAAAGAATTTGTGCCCTTAAACTAGATTTCGGTATTTTATTGACCATGTAATAGCCAAAAATATTTGCCTTGATTGGAGGAGGTGGAGATTGGTCGAATTTTCAACTCGGAATATTCACCACGCAGCCCCAACTAAACCATTAAGAAAGGGCCGTTTTGACGTCATTCGCTTTCCAGCTGAACGGACAATTTGTGGTGATCACGTGCTATTTGAATATTTCCGTTGTCCTTTTACACTGGACAAGGGCCATTTACCTTTACACTGGAGGGCGCCGTAACTGCACTCTGCCTACGTGGATGATGTAAGATTTGTATTGATGGTGTGCCTGGTGCTTGGAGGAATTGCCCGACGGTGTCCACTTGTCTTGCCTAGTAATATCTTGGAGGGTGTCTTGCCAGAAATGCCTGCAACCAGAATTCCAGGAATCGGGCATAGATATTTGCTGCTCAGTTTCTCTACTACATATATGTTGATCAGGAATGCAGGTGTTTGGACCCGTGACAGGGGGGACCAAAGCAGACGTGGCAGCAGGTTGTCCGTAAAGATGTGGTAGTGTGTGGGGTGGACCGGGACGTGGTAGAAGATAGGCAGGAGTGAAGGGCTAGAGCTCGCAGAGCCGACCCTGCCACAGGCGGGATAAAGGTATTATGATGTCCTATTTTGATCAGGACAGGAGGAAGGGGCAAATGCTCCGTTTGACATCCCTTCCCCTCCGCGGCCATTGATGCTCTGGCCATGTAGCAGGGCAGTTACCACAGCTCTGATGTGGAGGATTGAGGGGATCATGAGCTCGGATGGATGGGTCACTCTATTAGAGGGGTGAGAAACTGGGGCTGTAATGAGGCTCATTTGGCACTGGAAGGGATTGAAGGGAGACAAAAAATGCCCTTAGGAGTTGTTTGTTTCTTGGTGGTTTAGGGCCCTTCAACTACAAGGTCATTAGAGCCCCGTCCACAGTGTAGTTCTGATGCAGGCACTGCACAGACACTACACTAATGCGAGAATTTTTGGATACTAGCGGTACCCGGTTTTCCCAAGCGGCTAACCATGTCAGTACTAACTGGGGTTGCGTTGCTTAACTTCAGTGATCAGACGAGAACTGGTGTGTCGAACGCAATTTGCCGCTCTATGCCCTTAGGAACGGGTTACGCGAGGAGTTAGAGAGAGCGCGGGAGCTTTGAATGTTGCAGATCCCGAGTAAGCTCCTGCCATAGGCAAGATTGAGAGTTGATTTGGTGGAAATGAACTACTCAAGTCTGTGTTTACTCGGGACAGATGAGTAGGTGCTAAATAACGACTTCCGTTCGAAAAGGAAATCAAATGGTGATTCATTCAGACGTGAGATTTGCTTGCTTTCACCTGCAAGAATTACCATTTGTAATGGAATGCGTAATCAACTTTTACCAAAATTTGGCAGTTTAACGATAGTGGGTCTCTGGCCGGCCTCTCTCTCTCTCTCTCTCTCTCTCTCTCTGTTCCTCGCCCATGGCCGACTTTAAGAGTATAATGGCGTGAGAAACAGTGTCATAGTTTTCCTGACGAATACATTTGACCGGTTCCAGTGAATTCAGCTGCAGTCAGTCGTGTGAGGCCGTTTTATTAGCCCGTTATCAACGTTTTTCGGCGAAGTGGGTGGGACCCACTAATTAATGTGGTTCCCTCTCTTGTACTACCTTAGTGCAATCCAACCTTGTTTTTTCTTTGGTTTGAGCGAATTGAACAGGGGAGGAGAAAAGCTTTCTGAACCTGTGAATGAAATCAAATTAATAGTTGCACCTCAGTAGAGCCTTCGCCACCCGAAAATTCTCGTTTCTAGGTCGTTGCTAGGCAGTTGTTTTGCTTTATGTGATAGTCGTAGAGGCCAGCCTCGGTGGCTCAGGAAATAGCAGTGCTCGATTACTTCATTAGAGGTTCTAGGTTCAATACTGGATCGAGGTGGGTTGGCTTCTTTCGGGCGAGAGAGAGAGAGAGAGGGGGGGGCCCTGATTGTGCCGTCTATCAGATGAGAAGTAAAACCGAGGTTCCGTGTGGTGTACGAGTCAAAAATTCCTACGTGTAGGAGCTCGCCTCCCCGGACGTCGATGGATTGCTTCACCGACCCGCAGACTTGTTTGTTTGTTGGTGTTTTAGGACCCTTCAACTACAAGGTCATTAGAGCCCCGTCCACAGCATAGTTCTTATGCAGAGACTGCACAGACACTGCACTAATGCTACGATTTTGGGGTATTAGCAGCACCCAGTTTTCCCAAGCGGCCACCCATGTCAGTACTAGCTGGGGTTGTGTTGCTTAACTTCAGTGATGAGACGAGAACTGATGTGTCCAACACTTCGCCTCTCCCCCGCATTCTAACGCTGAGTCTGCAAAGACACTGCGCTGTTACGACGATTGCTGTGTAGTAACAGTACCCAGTGTTCTAAAGCGATCACCCATGCCAGTACTAGCTAGGGTTGCGTTTCTTAACTTCAGTGATCACACGAGAACTGGTGTGCCTAATTCAATGCAGCCGCTCTAGTAGAATCATGGAGTTTTAAGAGGAAAGAGCCCTCTGTGTTGTGGGGCTCTTGGGGTAAACAACCTCAATAAACGGAAAACAGGACAGTAGTAGTCAACAGGTAAAATATTACTCCCAAATAATCCTTGGCAACATCTTGAAACATACAATACGACCCCTCCTGGCAACATATACATAAGGAGAAAGTCCTCGCCCCACAGCTCCCCGGACGTCGGTGGATTGCTTCACCGACCCACAGACTTGTTTGTTTGTAGGTGTTTTAGGGCCCTTCAACTACAAGGTCATTAGAGCCCCGTCCACAGCATAGTTCTTATGCAGAGACTGCACAGACACTACACTAATGCGACGATTTTGGGGTATTAGCAGTACCTAGTTTTCCCAAGCGGCCACCCACGTCAGTACTAGTTGGGGTTGCGCTGTTTAACTTCAGTGATCAGACGAGAACTGGTGTGTCCAACGCAATTCGACGCTCACGAAAGATACCGTCCAACATATCGCCCCTGTGTCGTTCCAGAGGGACAAGATGGGTACCCGACCCTGCTATAGGCGGGAAGAGGGTTTGGAGTTGCTTTTTTTGTGCTTTAGGGGAGAGTTTTTCAAAGTATTATTGGCCGTAAGGGAGAAAGTTTGAAGGTTTCTCTGAACGAAAGAGGTGCTGCTATCGCGTTTCTTTTATGTGCTTCTTTTTTTGCTCGTTTTGTAAACTGACCGTTGATTCGAGAATGAAGAAAGCGTGGGGAGGGTTTTAAGGACCCGTCAACTACTTTTAGAGGCCGAGGAGAGAGAGAGGCAAATACACACGAAACCTGAAATGGCACCACCAAGAGCATTCATTCACTATGTGGGTTTTTTTCTTCTAAAGAGACGAGAGTACATTTAGTCACCACAGGTGGCGTGGCGGTATTTGGAACACTCATAACCCATGTGGCGCCAGTAAATTCAATCTTATTGAATGGCTTTTGGGCGACGAGAACAAAAGGTTCCCTCTCTCGCTCCATGTTTTTTTTAATGTTGCACCTGCGTACAGAGAAAGAGTGGAAATTGAATATTCAATTGCCAGGGCCAAGTTGGTGCTGTTAGTTGAGTGTCTCTCTCTCTCTCCCATGGTCGCTGTGGAGTTGCCAGGCTGCTAACGGAGAGGGCTGTTCACTAAATCGTGCCACAATTCGGATATTTTCAAGCAGTTGACCTCGTTCACCTCACCAGTCGTTAGGGATACGTACTATTGTTCGTTTTCCAGGAAGAAGAAAAAACATTTTGAGTTCAATATTTTTCAAACAAATTTATTTTATCAAAATGGATTGGTTTTCACAACAAAAATGGATGTGCTACTGTAGTTCTTAAGTTCCAAGGCTAAATTTAGTGCAGTTCATTAGCGTTTATTCATCATGTGTGCAGCTGTAGCGTGTTTGGGTGGTGCGGGTTCCATCCTCTGGCCGACGACGGTTTCGTTTGAACGAGAGCAGAACCACCGTAAGTATTCATTATGGTTTTTATTTTTGTTTCGTTGGTGTTTTAGGGCCCTTCAACTAAAAGGTTATTAGAGCCCCGTCCACTGCGTCGTTCTAATGCAGAGTCTGCACAGACACAACGCTAATGTGACGATTTTTAGGTATTAGCTGTACCCAGATTTCCCAAGTGGCCACCCATGTCAGTACTAACTGGGGTTCCTTTGCTTAACTTCAGTGTTCAGACGAGAACTGGTGTGTCCAACAACATAAGCCGCTCCCCTTCATTTTGGTCTGTACATACCGAAATTTGGGAATGTTTTCGTTGTTGTTTGTTTGTTGGTGTTTTAGGGCCCTTCGACTACAAGGGCATTAGAGCCCCGTCCACAGTGTAGTTCTGATGCAGAGACTGCACAGACACTACACTACTGCGACGATTTTCGGATGCTAGCGGTACCCATTTTCCCAAGCGGCCACCCATGTCAGTACTAACTGGGGTTCCTTTGTTTAACTTCAGTGTTCAGACGAGAACTGGTGTGTCCAACGCAATTCGCCGCTCCCGGAATGTTTTCGTCATACCCCTATCCTGCCTATAGCAGCCCTACATTTTCTCATCACCAGGACCCATACCATGTTTCGCCCTCTTTCTTTAATTTTTCACTTTGGATTAGCGCTCCGAATGGTCTGTATCCCTGTGATGGATCTAACTAGCTACTCTTCCCTAGATGTGACCATTCCACCTCAGTCTCTGTTTTTGTTGACAATGGCCCCCGTCCCCATACACGCATTCCGAAAATACCATGGGTGATGCTTGGGAACAACGGGTAGGCCTACTGCTGCAGACTGCATTAGAACTACGCGGTGAATGGGCCCTTAAACAGCAAAGAAACCCGAAATTACCCCTAATAGGGGTATGCAAGGTATGTAATCGCATAGGGGGCTCTTATACATAAGTATAACAATTCGGTTAGGGGTCCAGTAGTTGTAGTTAAGTTATTGCCTTAATGTGTTCCTTTCGTATTCTGTCTACCCTTGCCACCCCAACACACAGCTTGGAGCACGCATTTAAGTTTGGTTCACGACCATGAGGGAAGGGTGCGTAAGTTAGGGGCCGTTTCAGAAGAATGAAGAGGGTATGCTTTCTGGAAAGGGTTCGAATTTGAACCCGCGTCAGATGGCGTCAGTGAGTTCGAAATTCCGATACATATTCAGATAAATATTCAGTGTAGATAGGTCATTCTGCCCTTTGCTTTCTGCACCACGTGTACTGGTCCCACTCTTTTCATCTCCTAGTTGTGATTAATAAGTTGAAGGGGGGGGGCGATCTCTGAAACTCGTTTTTTTTTCACCAGAACAAGGCACCCGTACATGGGTGCCCTTATTATCTGGTTTCGGTTAGAGACAAGCAGGGCCGTAACTAGGGCGTGGCGAAGAAGGCGGCCGCCACGGGCGCAACTTGGTTTGGTGCGCAAAATGTTTAAGTTTTTTGTCATTATTGGGTTACGGGCTAGCGAAAGTTAGACACTTGCCACAGGGCCTTCATACCCCCGTTACGGCTCTGGAGACAAGATCTGAACCTAGTATGACTGACTGAATAGAGTTAGGGCATTTCAGGACGTCTTTTTTTTCTGTAGTAATTCCAGAATCTTGTAGTTGGAGCATTGCGTTGTGTGTGTGGGTTGGTGTTGTGACTCCCATGGCCCCTCAGATCCCATTTTCTTAAATTTTGTTGACTGATGAAGTGATTGTGTGGCTAATGTCACATGTTTTAGAAAGGGCCACAGTATGACGTTCCTGTTTGGGTGAAGGGTTTTGGGGAATTACTGTAGTTTTTCGCCCTCTGGTCAATATCACGCCCTGATATGGGTACATCTCCCCTCCTCCACACTGCAGTATATAATTTCGGTGGTGGGAAGAGGAGACAGACTTGGGTTGGTTCCACAAAATGTAATATCCTTGGAGAGGGGGGAAGAGAGAGGATGTGACGTGCAAAAGAGGTATTCAAAATGTTTGTCAGTCGTGTTGAATTACCAGGAGTGTTCGTGCTCCGTTCGCACGAACCTGTTAGAATAGATAATATCGTTTAGGATAGGATGTCTGTATAAAATGTAACACAAAGATATTTTAGCAAAAATTTCAATTTTTCCCCAAAAAATGAGGTTGCGGGGCTAGCGAAGAGGAAGAAGGTGGTATATGGCAAGGCATTTTTTTTGACTTGCAAAATATTCAAATTTCTTACCTGGTAACCTTGAGGATTCTCACCGACCCTTATCATTCAATGCTGTAAAATGTTTTGCAAACCAACAGGAAGTTAGACGGGAGCGGCTTATTGCGTCGGACACACCAGTTCTCGTCTGATCACTGAAGTTAAGCAACGCGACCCTAGCTAGTACTGACATGGGTGGCCGCTTGGGAAAACTGGCTACTACTAATACCCAAAAATCGTCGTAACAGCGTAGTGTCTTTGCAGGCGTTGACGGGGCTCTAGGGGCGGGTACCCTGAATTAAAACCCCGAAAATGACAAATTTGGACCCAAAAAAAATGAAATCTTACAGTGCAGGGGATCAAAACCCTAGTGCCGGCGGCCGTCAGGGGTGAGTTATCGTGCGTCCGCAATGTCATGGAGGTGCAGACCTCGGCTCCCATGGCAGATAACGCATTGTCTTCTGTGGAATCGGCCAGAATCCCCACCCCACAGACAAGCCGTCTAATATTCCTGCTGGTTCAAGATGCCTGGCTGGGGTGCCCCAGTCAGAGCAGTCCCACCAAGAATAGGGGCTAATCTTAGATTAGGGACGTGCAATATGGAGACCCTAACAGGAAAGACAGGGGAATTAGTTTGTATTCTAAAGCGTAGGAGGATTGGTGTGGCTTTCTTGCAGGAAACGTGGTGGAAGGGGAATAGATCATGGGCCCTTGGGGTGGGATACAAGCTTATATATATGTGGGAGCAGGTTGTCCGTAAGGATATGGTAGTGTGGGGTGGATGAGGACCTGGTCTGAGATAGGTGGGATTGGAAGCCTAGAACCGAAGGCGGTGTAAGGGTATGATTATGATAACTGTTTCCGAACAGTTCCGAGACGTGCTTGAAGCATTAGGGATTTTGCGATTTCTCGTAACGCGAGCATTTCGGGACGAAAGACGAGAAGTAAAAAGCCTTCTCGTCCCTCCCTGTCGTCTTCAATACAATAAGGACGCCAAAATCATAAATAAAAGTGAGAAAGGACGGCGATTATTTTTGATTTTCTCGTCCTTATTTTATTGAAGACGACTGGGAAGTACGAGAAGGCTTTTTACTTCTCGTCTTCCGTCCCGAAACGACCACGTTAGGAGAAATTGCAAGATCCCCTATTGTATGCAAAGTTTGTACTTGGACAACAACTTACCTGCAAAGTCTTGGAGACACTGTGGTCGTCATCATTAGCTGTGGATTGTCTTCAATTCTGTCTCTTGTTTCCTGTGGCAAATTATTAGAGGTAAAAGAAAAGTGTAAAACGTAGTAAAAAATATATATTGTCCCACTTCCATGTCGCCGTTGACGACATGCGCCTGTGGCCATCTCGCTCCTACTTGCAGGCAGTTACTACCTCTCCAATTCACCGTGAATACGTGAAGTTTTTTTTATAATAGCACCACCCGTAAAAAAATGTTTCTTTTTTCTTTACCTGTCAACATTTTTCAAGTACCTGCAAGCAAGATTACACCTAATGATAATTCCATTTCTTACTCTCCCTCCTCATTCATGTTGCTAATATAAAAGTTGGAAAAGAAACAATCTTGTTAACCCAAATAAAAAACGCTTTATGATGCGATACCTTCGAAAAAACGAAGTTTTTTTTAGTTGTAATAACCATTTTCTTTGAATGTAGTTGTCCGCCATTTGCAATAGAATGGAATTAAATGACGACAATGACGTCAGCGCTCCTAGCGGTATGGCTGTGTCTCGTCCTTCTCGCCTTACTGCGATTTGAAGCACTTTCTGCCTACAGTGCCTTGCCCTTTCACCTCTGGCAAGGTATAGCGTGTTGGAAGCAGCCGCCATGTCGGCGAGGACCAAAAATACGTGGTCATTTTGTCGCTCCTGGAAAAGACTTTTTTCCCCTCCCTGTTCAATTGTTTTTTTTTTCTTACCTGAACTAATTAAACACCTGTCATCTCGAAATACCTGTTTACCTTAACCACAGTGCTGCTGCCGTTAAGGCAATTTATCCATTGATGCGAGAGGAGTGAAGTAGGGTTTTGAACCTTAAAAATAGTTGCCGGCACCTGCTGCGTAGAAGGGCTCTCCGTTTTGAGAGCAGGTGATGTGTGGAGCCATTTCTGGCTTAATTCAGAAAGTGGTTTTTTTTTGTACCATTGGGCCGAGGGACACAGTTGGGGAGCTGTGGTGGAAGAAGCGCAGCTAATTTCTATCCCCTCTCTGTTCTTTACTGCCCTCCGAAAGGGACGTTTTGCTTTAGGCCCTTTATATCTTTATATGTACATAAAGGGCCCAAAGCCAATATCAGCGTTTCTTTCAGTCCGGTGTTCCGCGGCATGGGATTGGTAAAAAAGTTCTCAGGAAAGATAAACTGATAACGTCCACAAACGTTGGGCAGGTGTAGACCATCTTCGGTGGGGCACGGATCAGTTGACCTCATTCAAAATTCTTTTCTTACTGTCTTCTGTCCAGTTCTTGTCATCCTATGGGCAGGGTTTGCTCCGCTCCTCCTTGATGACGCAGAGATAGCGTCACTGACTACAAGTTCGATCCTAGCTTCTTTAGGGTGAGAGATAGACCCCCCCCATGCTCATTCCTTTGGATGGGAAGTAAAGCCCTGCCCCTATAGCAAGTAAGCAACTAACTCAACTCTTTTCTCTCCTATGGCAGGGTCGGGTACCCATCTTGTCCCTCTGAAGAGACACAAGGGTGATACGTCGGACGGTGTCTTTCCGTAGCTGGTTGCCAAATGTACAACCCCTATGCTTATTTAGCGTTGGTTTGCTGTTCGCTGGGGCACTCCACTGACGCCAGGGGCGAGCTCCTACACCTGGAAATTTTGCGTCATCTGCCCCTTGCATGGTAGATAGGGTTCTTCTACGTGCAACTGACATCGTACGCCGCACGGGGCCTGGGTTTTACTTCTCATCCGAAGGATGGCGCACTCGGGGCATCTCTCTCACCCGAAAGGAGCTAACCCTCCTCGATCCTGAAACTACTGGCGCACTAAATTGAGCACCCTGCCTATTGCACCACTGAGACGGGGTAAAGCCGTGGCCCAATGTGAGGTGTAAAATGTCACCGTTGCTCGTACAGGAACTTGTTTTGTAGTATTGGAGTGAAATATAAAGGGGGTGCGGTAGTGAAAATGCAGTCCGGAAGATCATTCGTGTCCTCCCAGGGCCGATGGGACAAATGGAGACGCGATCCTACCATAGGCGGGATAGTACGGGGAGTGGGAGTGACGTAGATTGTAGGTACCTTATATTCTCTGGGTAGTGAGATGACCCTTTCTTGATCGGGCAGTGGCATTCAAAACTGAGAGGGTTTGCTCAGCCCCCGCCCAAATCTATAGGGAGAGGGACATAGTACTTTCCAAACAGGGGGTAAAGGTTTGCAAACACCGCCAACGATTCTCTCAGGAGTTCCAGAAAACACCTCTACTGGGAATCGAACTACGGTGCACCACGACATTTCTCGAATACGCTATTTCTCCGCCCTCTCGCTGCTTTTATATTTTCGATAGTTGTTTGACCTCCTTTTTTAGTTTAGCACTTCCTTTGAATTTTAAACTGGTGTAGGTCATAGAATGCTGATAGAATGCTTATCGAGGTCTTTTCAGAGGTCTGTTTAAAAAAAGACCCATTGAACCCCCTCGCTTCCCTCTGATAGTTAAGACCCATTTCCTTGACCCTCGGCGTACATCTTTCTGATGAACTACTACTTGCTCTCTCTGGCGGATTTTTGGCATTTACACGTCGTGTCTCTCTCACCTGCCATCCACCCGGTTTGGGACCTTGATATTTTTTTGGGAGACCCAACCCTCCCTCTCACCCCCGCCTCTTCACTCCATATCTGGGATTACTGATAGTAGTTCAGAGACTGGAAAAGGTAATGCTGTGAGGTCATGGAAGGGGTGTGTGGGACTGGGGCTGGAAGATGACCAATCGGCCAGTGTTTACTTGCCCCCTCCTCCTCCTCCTCTTTAGAGGAGGGGACGAGGATGAGAAATTGAAGTACAGAGTTGCCTGCCCTATTCATGTAGCAGGGTGTTGTTGATGAAGAAATTGACATTCGCAAAGAGTACGTAATTTAAAAAAAAAAGTGAGACCTTTTCATATCAGGCAGGTTGTCGCCTCCGCCTTTCCAATTCCCGCCGTCGGTTGCGCATTCATTGTCAGGTTCAGTAGAGAAGTGCCCTTTCTTATCATAATGTACCGTCGGGATTTTTGGGACACATTTTTTGAATGACTACTGCTGACTCTTGGGGGCAAGTTCTGCATGACAATCAATGTGTAATTTGGATGGAGAGCACAGTGATGTGACAATGCCTGTGAAAGGGCGTGGCGCAGTCGGCGGTAAGAAGTTGAAGGCGTGGTCTTTCTCTGTAGGTCAGACTACCGTCTTGAAAGTGCCGTCTAGGGTACTGCAAAGAAGACCTAAAGTCTTTTGTTTGTCGCAGACGGAGTTATTTTTTTTTATCGGTACCTGCCTGTCTGCAACAGCGAGTTGTGGCCCGAAGACCATTGTGTAAACTACAAGAAGCGAAACTCAGTGCTAAAATGGTGGGCCTAAATGGGCGGCCCCGCATGTTGCAAGAAGCGCTAACGTAGTGCCCGCGGCTGCTACTCAAGCTGTGGTAGTTGTGGGATCGATCCCATTCTGTACCAAGAAAAGTACATTTGAAGATGTAGAACACTATAAGCATACATAGGACAGCTGATGCTTTGTGGGGCAGGGTCGCCAGAAAAATGAGAAAATGTGGGAAAGTCATTTTCGCCCAGGCTGGAATAGGAGTTTATCCCAGGACAGGCAGACATGGTGGAGGAATGACGAGGTAGAGGCAGCCATCAACCTAAAGATGGCTGCATTCCACTGGTTATATTGAGATAAAGACCAGGAGGAGTCTCAGGTGGTATGGACCAGTAATGCGGAGAGGGGAGGAGCTCGTTAGGTCCATTACAGGAATGCAAGTGGTTGGCAGCACCCAGGGCAGGGGTGACCAAAGCAGACGAGGGAGCAGGTTGTCCTTTAAGATGTGGTAGTGTGCGGGGTGGACGGGGACCTGGTGGAGTATGTGAGAGAGAGTGGAGGACTAGAACCCGCAAACCCGATCCGACCCTGCCACAGCCGGGATAACGGGATGATGATGATGATGTGCACCACAATGTAGATCTTGCAGTGAGGTGTTTCCAGGACTGGCTGAAGACATTGGTTATTCGAGCCAACGCCGTGGGGGCGACGTTCAGGTGTTAGGAAGCACTCGCAAACCACTCAACAATAGCGTACTTGAGTCCATTGATGGCAGGTTCGATCCTGGTCGTGGGAGCGACGAATTGTGTTGGATACACCAGTGCTCGTCACATAGTCTGAAGTTAATCAGTGCAACCCCATCTAGTACTGACATGAGTGGCCGCTTGGGAAAACTGGGTACTGCTGATACCCAAAAATCGTTGCATTAGTGTAGTGTCTGTGCAGTCTCTGCATAAGAGCTGTGCTGTGGACGGGGCTCTAATGACCTTTGTAGTTGAAGGGCCCTAAAACACCAACAAACAACAACATCGATCATGGTCGGAACTTGTGCGGAGGAGACGGGGGCGTGGTGGGAAATAGACGGGAGTGGAAGGCTAGAACCCGCAGACCCGACCCTCCCACAGACAGGACAAGGGGATGGTGATATGCTGGTGTGTCCGTCACACACCTTCACTTGCTATCTGACAGAGGGCACATTAGGGACCTCCCTCCTTCTCGCCTGAAAGAAATCACGTCCGACTACCATCCATGTCCTGATGTACAACGTGAGTCACACCTGCATATCAAAGAACCCTAGAGCGGCTGTATTGTGTTGGACACACCAGTTCTCGCCTGATCACTGAAGTTAAGCAACGCAACCCTAGTTGGAACTAACATGGGTGGCCGCTTGGGAACGCTGGATACCGCTAGTACCCAAAATTTGTCGTAACAGCGAGGTGTCTGTGCAGGCTCTGCATTAGAACTATGCAGTGGACGGGACTCTAACGGACCATTGTAGTTGAAGGGTCCTAAAACACCCTTGGGAACGCTGGATACCGCTAATACCCAAAATCCGTCGTAACAGCGAGGTGTCTGTGCAGACTCTGCATTAGAACTATGGAGTTTGTTGTTGAAAGGTCCTAAAACACCAACAAACCAGTCAAAGGGGGTCGGTAGATTACCTTCCTGCAGCAAGGAGGACCTATTTACATTTCTGTACGTGTGACTAAAATTTTTCGGTAGAAAAAAAAACTAGTCAGCCAACGGTAGACTGAATTTTTAGTTTTCGTGTTACTAATTTGGCAATAGTACCACGTTTACAGGAAGTGGTGTCGCGGTGATTATTGATTTATCAAGAAGTAACCAGAGCAGTACACATCAGATAAGGGGAATAATTGAACTTGACCATTGGCAGGGCACACCCCGCGGAATTGCATTCTTGGCTGTCTTGCCTCCAAGAAAATGGACTCGAGGAGAGAGGAGGGGGTGAGCCAGTTTGATTTTATTGATGGTGTTGATCCCCGGCCCAAATTTTCTTCACTGGTGTGGAGAAGGTGCTCTCTCAGTTTAGTGATTGGTCAGGAATAAATGGAGGTAGAGACTAATCACCTTAATTTTAGATTTCTGAAAGAGACCAAAATCACCACCTCCTCCTCTGTCCGAGTGGTTGGTGTAGGTTACTTGCCGACCGAAGACATGACCTGCAGGGCTCTGGCGTATTGGTTTGTAGGCCACGACTTCTTCTTCTTCCCTTTTGTAATCCCCATTTTTTTATGGCAGGAGGAGGAGGAGGCACCAAAATTTTGAAAAGGAAATTAGGTGTGGCTTTAATTAAGAACTTATCCTTTAGGTCGTCTGGACCAAGAGCAAGTACAGTACTTTTGGGGAAAACTGATCGACTAACCACTTCTAGTGGTTCACTGTTAGACCACAGTTTTGAATGCCTTTTTTTCCTCTCTCCTTGATCCCTGTTGTTGTTGTTATCCAACAGTTTGCAGAACTGAAATTTCAAACATCTTCAAAAAACCGTTCAAAAGGGAACCCCTCCCTCTCCCCTTCCTCCCTTGATATTCAAGAAGTCCTCTTGAAATCCCTTTAAGGCTCTCAAAATCGAATCTTCACCGTTTTTCGGGTGGGGCCTCTACAACAAGCTGATGAACTCTGTCAGAAGATGGAGGCACACAAATGGACCCCTAGAATCAATATTCAGTGAACCGTTGTTAAGTCTTTTATTATTCTGCGCTGTTTTTTTTTCTGTTCGTGTTTGCTTGTCAAGTTCCGGTTTGTTACTGCTTTTTTTAACGTCGACCTGTCGTTTAACTGAAAACTGCAAATGTTGACGAACTGCTTTCCGTGTGGGGTGGGAGCGATTGCGTTGAGTCGGACACACCAGTTCTCGCCTGATCACTGAAGTTAAGCAACCCAACCCCAGCTAGTACTAACACGGGTGACCGCTTGGGAAAACTGGGTACCGCTAATACCGGAAAATCGTCGCATCAGCGTAGTGTCTGTGCAGCCTCTGCATTAGAACTATGTTGTGGACAGGGCCCGAAAACACCAACAAAACAAAAACAACAGAAGTTAAGCAACGCAAGCCCACGTTAGTAGCAACATGGGTGGTTGGTAGAGAACGTTGGGTGCTGCAGATTTCCTCCCTCCTACATCCTCTACACCTACCACCTCATCTTCCACGAGCAGCCTCCCAACCCGTTAGTGTAACATAGAATAGTAGGCACACGGCTGCCGGCTGTGTAAAATACCGTCCAATAGATCGCCCATGTTTCCAATCACAGGGACAAAAATGGCTACCCGACCCTACCATAGGCGGGGAAAGGGTTAGTAGTTACTTGTTTTTTTTTTCAGTATTAGGTTTACAGCTGGCTTCATCCTCTCATCATACCCTTATCCCTCCTGTGACAGGTCTGCGGGTCCACTGAACGTTCTCTTACTGGGGGCGCCCCAACCAGGCGTCTGGAACCAACAGGAATATTGGCTTTGTTGTCTGTTAGGGGATGCCGGCCTACCCTAGCTGGCTTCATCATCGTGGTATTACGGTACATGGTAATATCCCGTCTATGACGGGTTCGGATCCTGCGACTTCGTGCAGTCGTCCCACCGCATGATTTGCTTCCAGGCTTTCTATGGTCATCCTTTCCTGGACTCTAGCCCCGGTGTGCAGCCAAGTTGCGTTGGACACACCAGTTCCCGTGAGATCACTGAAGTTAAGCAGCGCAAGCCCACGTCACTACCAACAAGGGTGTTTGGTAAAGAACGTTGGGTGTTGCAAATTAACCCTCTCCTTTGTGCTTTCACCTTCCTCCTCATCTCCCGTGGGCAGCCTCCTAAGGGTTCATCCTGTTATGGCTGCCTGGCTTACTCCCCAACCCACAAACTAATCCAGTATCCAGTATGCGTTTGAGTTTCACCTGTTATTAGCGTGAGCTAGGGGACGCTCCTCGATCCAGTTCACTCATCTTTTTCTGCACGGTATACTCTCTACACAGCGGGGACCCAGGTTGACCCATCAGTGTACGTCGAGTGACCCATCTGCCGTAGGAGAAACCTTTGGCCTTACGGTTGTTATCCCTCTCAAACTCTCCGTTAAGGCCACCACACACGATCAGTTTGGTGTGTCAGTTCGGTGTGTGCACATCGATGTGTTCAGTTTAGTGTGAAGGTATAAATTGCCCACACATGATCAGTTTGGTGTGTCACGTACTTATGTTCCTTTTCGTGAAACGTCATGTGACGTCATTTGATTGTCCACATCAACCAGTAATTCTACCGTTACCATGGTGCTTTTTTTAAAGATGACGTTTATCCATGTTTGGGCATGCGCAGAACAAAAAAAGTGAACAACTGGTGTGAGCAACCCCACACACGCTCACTTCGGACTGACGTCAGTACGAACTGACACACCGATGTGATAAAATTTCTTCACACCGTCAGTTAAAATTTATGATGTGAGCAAAAACTTTTTTTTGCACACACACGTCAGTTTGGTGTGTCAGCTCGGTGTGTGCACACATCGAACTGACACACCAAACTGATCGTGTGTAGGGGGCCTTTACGGAAAAGTCACGAAACCTCTTAACCTCAAGATAATGAAAGTAATAAAGCAGAAAGTGGCAGGACGTGACAGTGGACGTTAGAACTTCCTACAGGTAAAAAAATGTGATTAATAGGGACATGTTTTACCTGACTGACTGCGGATATGATATCGCAACCATTTGGGGAGGGCGGGGGGAGCTCCTGTTTTTTTGAGGTTACTGTTCCATCCATCGTCCCTTCTGGTTTTCTCGAATCCCACACGAGGGGAATACCATAATGGCTCTTGCCCCAAACGAAGACATTTCGGCTTGCAACAACAACCAATTGATAGGTGTTTTTTTTTTGGGAGTTCATTGAACACCAATTTTTTTATTTCTTTCTAAGAGGTGATGTCATTGGTCCAGGAATTAATCGGAAGTGGGGGAAAATCAAATTAATTCTCGGTTGTATTTCATGTATTATTTTTGTTGGGTGATTAACATTGGTTGACCTTGACAGCAAATGTCAAATGTTGGTTTGACGGTAACGGGAGTGCGATTGGCCCAGTGGGGGCAAGTCATTTATTCTGTGTTTGGTGGTGGCCTGTTCTTAAAAAAATTCTTGATTCTCATTATCTTACCGAAATTCAGTCATTTTTTTTAACGTGATTTTACAGAATTAGACCGTGACATGCTAATTTGGAATGTTTTTGTTATTTATTTCAGAAATTCACAGTAATGTGGCATCACAAATAGCCCACTCGCCAATGTTTTACTCAGGATTATGTGAAGATACAGGTCGAAAGGTAACCAATCAAACTTGGATAAAATTTCATTTTTGTGTGTTGGTCTGTGAGTCCATGGTTCCAGGTTCGATCCTGGCGGGAACAGACGACTTGTTTCGGACGAAATGGCACCTGCCTGCGGATGGGAATTCAGCCCTTGGCCTCCCGGGGTGTGTACGATGTCATCGCTGTATGGAATGGAACCTCTCCTACATGGAGTAATTCATACGTGTAGAACGAAAAAATCTCCACGGGGTAGGGGCTCTCGCCCTGGTATCCATGTGAGAAGTTGCCACTTTCTAGAAAATAAGTCCACTTTAAATATGCATAGTGTTACAGATTAGGGTGGCAGCCGGCTGTGTAATAAATACCGTCCTAACAGTTCATTTGAGCGTTTGCCGTTTTTATCCGGGATAGATAAATATCAGATCCTGCCATAGGCGGGACAAAACTTAAGCATAATAGTTAGGAAAATAGTTAGAGGAAGGACAGGGTGGAAGGAAGAAGAACGCCCAAGAACTGGTGTGGCAGGTTGCAATCTCTGTTGTCTGTTGTTACAGTCAGTCGAACGTCGAAATATAGAACACCTCCCCCTCATCGCCGAAAAAGGTCTCTTCAGCGTAGGAGCGTTACGTCCTATCTGTAGGGTTGTTGTTTGTTGGTGTTTTAGGGCCCTTCAACTACAAGGTCATTAGAGCCCCGTCCACAGCATAGTTCTTATGCAGAGACTGCACAGACACTACATTAATGCGACGATTTTTGGGTACTAGCGGTACCCAGTTTTCCCAAGAGGCCACCCATGTCAGTACTAGCTGGGATTGCGCTGCTTAACTTCAGGGATCAGACAAGACAGTACTAAACAACCGTCGTTATATCATGCCTAGAAGAATTTTCAGGTGACGGGGGCCGTCCCCTCTGACGTAAGTGGAGTACAAGTGCACCAAAAAGTCGTATCAGGCTGACGATAACTTAGCATAGGAGTTGCAACATCAGGTCATCAGCCGGCTACGTAATGCTACCGTCCAACAGAATGTTCATGTGTCATAATAGGACAACAATGGCATCTGACTTTGCTGTAGGTGGGGAAAAGGGATACTCATGGTAATGATGACGCTACAGCGCGGTTGTGCTGTTCTGTTCTGAGGTTGAAGTAACAGGACCTCAGGGACGTCCGCAGATGGAAACCCCCGCGGCCGTTATTTACAAATCGGTGTTAAAACTTGAGCCTGAAAAATACATGACTTCTGTTGCAGTTGTCCGATTCCTGGAACTTTGTTTCCAAGCTTGAACCCCCCCCCCCCCCTCCTAAGATATTTTCTGTACACGCCCTTACCTTCTTTAGCAACTCCTAACCCTTTTCCCGCCTATGACAACGTCGAGTACCCATCTTGTCCCGCTGAATGGACACAAGGGGGGCATTCAGCATCAACACCACCGTTGGATATATTGGGCAGTGTTTTTCCGCAGCCGGTTGCCAACCAAAGCTACAGTCCCTATTCTTATTGATCGCCGGTATACTGTTCGTTAGGGAATTCCAACGTGCTCCTACACCTGGGAATTCTGCCTCATCTACCTGTTGCATAGTAGAGAGGGTTCTTTTACATGCAAATGCCATCGTACACCACACGAGACCACGGAGGAGGGCCCACTCAGGGCAACCCACTCAGTCCAATATGTCTTATGTTACATTAACGGGTTGAGGAGTAGGCCAAGCAGCCATAACAGGCCGAACCCTTAGGAGGCTGCTCGCGGGAGAGAAGGAAGTGGGTGTAGGGGATGTAGGAGGGGGGAAATTTGCAGCACCCAACGTGTTCTACCAACCACCCATGTTGGTACTAACGTGGATTTGCGTTGCTTAACTTCAGTGATCTCACAAGAACTGGTGTGTCCAACGCAACTTGGCCGCATCAGTATCGAACCTAGAACCGCTGACGCAGTTACCGAGGCCCACTTTTTCTGACAAAGAAACGATTCGTAGCCGGGTAGGGCCGCGTTGTAATAAATTGTTATCTACCGTTGACTTTGTCCTTGATCCTTGCAGGCCGCAGGACCCGTTAATCTACTTTACGCGCTGCTAGGACTTGAATTACTGTGAGGGTACCAGCTGTGGACGAAGTTATTTCCATCAATTTGAAGCCCTTCATCTATATATTTTTGTTATCGTCGTTAGCTGTTATTTCCCCTCATCTTTTATCCCGAATTTGCAGATGGGGTCACTCCTTTTATTGTCACTTCCGTCACCGTTCTGTGTGTGCGTGTGGTTGTCAGGACAAAAATTTAACGTTGGCTCTTTTTTTTTTATCGTCGACATGTGCACGTGTTTGATAAGTAACTCGAGTTATTGCCCGTATCACTTTATCCCACAGTTTTTCCCATTCATTGACTTCAGCCCTTTCTGCCCCCCCCCCTCCTTCTCCCCTTTCACCATCCTCCCCCGAGCGATCTTTTGATTGTTCTTTGGTTTACGTACCAAGAGGCTGATGCACTCTGCTCACCCAGGCTCCATCTTTATTAGCAAATAATGCCCGATAGTTGCTATCATTCAGGGTGGGTTAAGGTGCTGATTTATTTGATGTTGGTGGGGTTGTTTCGGATATTTAAGTTCCACCTATCTAATTCTGAAGTTAATTTACCGACGGGAGCAACACCTGGGAGGTTTACCGATACCAGAGTTCGGTATCACTTGTTCTAGGTTTGATACTGTTACCGACAGGAGCAACACTCGGGAAGTTTACCGATTTACACGTATATTTTTTGTAGCCCTGTCTCGGTAGCGCAGAGTTCGGTATCAGTTGTTCTAGGTTCGATACTGGATCGAAGTGGTTTTTGAGCTCTTTTCGGGTGTGAGAGAGAGGCCCCCAGTTCGCCTTTCGTCGGAGGTATGTAAAGCTGTACCTCCATATGGTGTGTGAAGAGCGGCGAATTGCGTTGGACACACCAGTTCTCGTCTGATCACTGAAGTTAAGCAGCGCAACCCCAGCTAGTACTGACATGGGTGGTCGCTTGGGAAAGCTGAGTAGTGCTAATATCCAAAAATCGTCGCATTAGCGTAGTGTCTGTTCAGTCTGCATAACAACTATGCTGTGGACGGGGCTCTAATGACCTTGTAGTTGAAGGGCCCTAAAACACCAACAAACAACAACTCGTCTGATCATTGAAGTTAAGCAGCGCAACCCCAGCTAGTACTGACATGGGTGGCCGCTTGGGAAAACTGGGTAGTGCTAATACCCAAAAATCGTCGCATTCGTGTAGTGTCTGTGCAGTCTCTGCATAAGAACTATGCTGTGGGCGGGGCTCTAATGACCTTGTAGTTGAAGAGCCCTCAAACACCAAAAGACAAAATCCATGTGGTGTGTGCGATGGCGTCTGTGCTGAAGAGACCCCTTCCAGGTGTAGGAGCTGGCCTGCCTGCTGTTTTTTTTTTGTTTCGTTGAAGTTTTAGGGCCCTCCAACTACAAATGTCGTTAGAGCTCCGTCCACTGCGTAGTTCTAATGCAGAGTCTGCACAGACAGTTAATCAGAATAGGGACATAGTGGCCGGAGCCGGCAACTGTCCAATAGAACGTTCATGTCCTGATTGGACAAATGTGGGTGCACCTCTGCCAAAGACGGAAAAAGTGTTGGTGATAATGACATACAGTACACATATCCCCGTAAAAGGTTCTTTTCGTGCAGTGGCGACATTGCACACACACTACACTAGGCTACAGCTTTATTACCCCATCCGGCGGGGGAGTGGCAAATTGCGTTGGGCACACCAGTTCTCGTCTGATCACTGAAGTTAAGCAACGTAACCCCAGCTAGTACTGACATGGGTGGCCGCTTGGGGAAGCAGAGTATTGCTAATACCCAAAAATCGTCGCATTCGTGTAGTGTCTGTGCAGTCTTTGCATTAGAACTACGCAGTGGACGGGGCTCTAATGACCATTGTAGTTGAAGGGTCCTAAAACACCAACAAACAACAACAACCCTTCCGACGGAAGGTGCACTCCGTCCTGTTCGCCCAAAAGAAGCCGCCTGCTTCTGCCAGGAGTCAAGCACCGCAATCTCCAGAAGCGTGCCAGCACAGTGTGCAATGCCCACAGGCACCAGGGTCCTCTACTTGCTTCTTATATTCGGCCTCCTGATCTGCCATAGCCAGTGACAGGAGCGGAGTCACCTTTTTATTCGTTCGGGAGGGGAGATAGGGGCGCCAAATAAGTCCTTGCACACAGGCGCCGAACACTACTGGTCCTCCACTGGCAATCTCTTAAGCCACGCAGGTGGGTTGTAGGCGAGGTGATTCGTCTACTTACACCTTGAAGGCGTGTACAGGTTCAATTCTACACTGGCCTGATAGTTGTTCTCTCTCTGTTAACTTCTCTCCTGTCTTTCGAAAGTGTGTACCTTTTGGTGGGACAGTTTTATCCCAGACTGAAGGACCCATTTGAAAGAATCTGATTTTAAAGAAGGGATGAATCAGGTTATCCTCAAGTCAGGGAGGAAAATACGTTCTCTACACATCAACCTCCTGAGAAGGTCACTAAAGGGTCACTGACCCCAGGAAGGGCCGAATTGGGCGCCTCATTAACTGCAAACGAACAAAAGAGGGATGTGTATAGGTTTATTAGACGCTCCTATTATATCCTCTTGGAATCAAATTAGTACCCCCTCCTGACCTTGATGGTGTCATCGTGTGGTGACAACTGGATGAAGACCATTCGTTCCCTTGAGGTAGAAAGAACCGAGAAGTGCTAAAACAATTTTTTTCGGGATGACCACTTAGGTGGGATGGGGCAGAACGGATAAGGGCTTGATTGTAGTATAAATAGTTATGGCGGGCCTATTGGTCTGACCTTGAACAGTTTGTCCTGCAATCGAAATTGTCTAATGGTTGTTATTGGGGGGGGGGGGGGGGCGTTTTAGACGTTCCACATTCCTCCTGTATCTCTGCCCTAGTAGTGGCCGTTGCTGGGATTTTTTTTTTTTTTTTTGAAATCCCAACCCACTCGATTCGACTTTAATCCTCTCATTTGGTATTCGTCGGATTAATTGGATTAGTCAAATTTTGGATGTCGTTGCACCCTGGAAATGTAAAGGGAGTGTTGTGTCACTTGGAATGTTGACCTCTTTGAGTCATTTCTTGCAGACGGCTTGTAAGGGGAAGGAGAAGTGTTTAGCGCTTATCAACTACTTGGGGCACTCATACGGATGTGTGCCCCATCTTAGATAGGCTCAAGTGAGGTCCCCATTTCCTATCGTCATCCTTCCTTTGGTATTAAAACTGTGCGACTGCGTGCCCCTCCCTTCTTTACCCGGTAGGGTTTGCCCCCCCCCCCCTTTGCAGAAGCAGTCTATCGTCACGTTTGATCTCACTTTCTTATCGTTTGATTTTGTGTGTTTTCAGAGTGAAAGTCCAAGTCGCAAGCGCCGTCGCACTTCCATGTCAACCCACAACGTCTTAGATTTGACTCACACACCAACCCCACCACCACCGTCTCCACGGTCCTGGGAATTAATGATGGGGGATCGTGGCCTCAGTCGTCGAAGAAGTTCATCACAAAGGCGTGGACCTCCGTTGCCGGATCCAATAAATGCATCTCGAAATCGAAGGAGGTAACCTCAGTGCTTTTTTACTTGATGCCCGAATTACTGACCACTTGCTATCGAAACTCTTGGTGGCATGATCAGTGAGCGGCGAGTTGCGTTGGACACACCAGTTCTCGTCTGATAACTGAAGTTAAGCAACGCAAGCCCAGTTAGTACTGACATGGGTGGTCGCTCGGGAAAGCTGGGTACTGCTAATACCCAATAATCGTCGCATTAGTGTAGTGTCTGTGCAGTAAATGCATTAGAACTATACAGTGGACGGGTCTCTAATGACCTCGTAGTTGACGGGACCTTAAACTCCAACAAACAAACAGTGGCATGATGAAATAATAAAGGGAGTCTGACGGAATAGTCGTTCCCTGGTTGGAGGGTTCGATTCTGGCGAATACGGATGACAGCTATCAGGTGAGAGGGAACTCCAAGTGCGCCTTCATTCTGAGAGGAATTAGGGGGTTTGAAAAAGGTCAAATGGCAGGCTTCATTTAGTAATGGCAAGTACAACTTCAATGTTTTCCCTATTTTTCGAAGAGGACTCATCCTTTGCCTCCCACCAATGTGTCAACTTTCGTGGCGAGCACTATAGTACTGACATGGGTGACCGCTTGGGAAAACTGGGTACTGTTAATACCCAAAAATCGTCGCATTAGCGTAGTGTCTGTGCAGTCTCTGCATAAGAACTACACTGTGGACGGGGCTCTAAATGACCTCGTAGTTGAAGGGCCCTAAAACCCCAACAAACAAACTGAAACAAGCAATTTCTGCATGGAGTAAAATATACGTGTAGCTCTGTGAAAGAATTCGACGCATTTTTCCCTCTCTCTCCGTTTCCCTCCCTCTTGCTCCTTCTCTCTTTCTCCCCTCCCTCCCTTTCTCTCCCTTTCTCTCTACCCACTCGTTAGCCTCTTCTGGAATTGATAAAGGACAGGCTGAGGGCAACTAAGCATAGGCTGCGGCATTAGTCGACAGCGTTTCCACTCTGCCATAGGCAGGATCCAATATCCTATAGCCAAAGTCGCTTGGTACTCACGCATAACTATGCCGTTACTTACAGTGAGATTTTAGGGCCGCTTGAGGTTAGTTGAGCAGCAAATTGCGTTGTACACACCAATTCCCGTCTAATCACTGAAGTTAAGCAACGCAACCCCAGCTAGTACTGACATCGGTGGCCACTTGGGAAAACTGGGTAC
>JAAFCE010005724.1:7700774-7720326 GCA_013389805.1 Trigoniulus corallinus
TAATTTACGTTCAGGTAACATCGTAGACACTACACGAAGCTCGTCTTGACTTACGTCTTTCTGGAACCTTTTTTCTGCCGCCTAGGCCAGGATTGAATCTGGAATTAGGAATGCGACAGTTCAGCAAGCTACGTTGGCGACGTCAATGAGAGAAGCAAACTTCCACAGTTGCGGAGCGGGTTTCCATCCGCGTTCCATCGTCGGATAGAAAGTGAAGTAAACGAGGTCACCTGGACGTAAAAGAACCCTTTCTAAACCGACTAAAAAAAATATGTAAATTAGGCAAAATCGGCCCATTCGTAGAAAGGAGAACGCTTCTCCGCTCCACTCTAGCGTCTGAATTGGTCGACATTAAATAATGCAGCAACAAGCAAATAAATAACGGCACAGCATTTGACGCCCCATTGGAACCTAGAGAGTTCAAACAACGCCTCTACACGTCTATCCCAGTCAGGAGGAGGGAGCAATCCTTAAGTCAGCAAAATCAAAATAGGGAATAGAAGGTGACCTGCAGGAGCCCCTTCGGATAACACCCTCCAAAAGCCTTTAAATCCTCGCTCTCGCTGCAGGTCGGTCAATAAACCGTCTTTGAGATTAAGTAGTTCGCATTCCGTATAAGTCTTTTCCTGAACCAAAACAGAGGTGGGGGCAAATCCTACTCTGATCCGCTTCTCTTCACCCCTCTCGTGTTGACTACAGGGTGTAAAACAGTCAGGACAACTGTCGCTTACAGAAATCCCTAGCGTTAAAAACCTACCAAACAACTATACCCCTTTCTTTAAGAAAACCAGGAAACCTCTATTTCGCTCTTTTTTAACGCCGGCCTGCCAGTTTGGGAGTCGATTTAGGGATACCTACCAGGTTAACATCGGGCTCTCTAGAGCTTAAGGAATTTCCTGTGACGCCAGGAAGGAGGAGGCGAGCACTTACACTGGTCATTACAGCTCCGTCCACTGCTCAGTTCTAACTTTGTTAGTGTTTTAGGGCCCTTCAACTACAAGGAAATTAGAGCCCCGTCCACAGTGTACTTCCTATGCAGAGACTGCACAGACACTACACAAATGCGACGATTTTTGGATATTAGCAGTACCCAGTTTTCCCAAGCGGCCACCCATGTCAGTACTAGCTGGGTTTGTGTTGCTTAACTTCAGTGATCAGACGAGAACTGGTGTGTCCAACACAATTCGCCGCTTCCCCGCGGTTCTAACACTTCGCTGTAACGACGATTGTTGGGTAATAACAGTACCCAGTGTTCCAAAGCGATCACCTATGCCAGTACTATCTGGGGTTGCGTTGCTTAACTTCAGTGATCACACGAGAACTTGTGTGCCAATCCCAGTACACAGCCGACCTAGGAGAATCATGGAGTTTAAGAGACAAAAGAGCACTCTGTGTTGTGAGGCTCTTGGGGTAAACAACCTCAATAAACGGAAAACAGGACAGTAGTAGTCAACAGGTAAACTATTACTCCCAAATAATCCTTGGCAACATCTTGAAACATACAATACGCCCCCTCCTGGCAACATACGTAAGGAGAAAGCCCTCGTCCCACAGCGTTGCCTTTAACCACCTCCACACTACGCGTTCAAAACTTGACAACAGCCCTGAACATCTTCCTCACAACATCAACACTTCAGTAGCCATAAACGCTCCTGAACACGTCACAGCAACGGTTAACGCAGCATCAAGTTCAGCTTTTCGCCCATATTTTGACATGGTTGCGTGGGCCACAGTAGGATAATAGATCATCTGCAACTCAACACGCTACCACTGCCCATGAGTTCGTGGTTGCAGGATCGATCCTGGTCGAGGTGTGTTTCTTCTTACAGACAGGAAAGAGAGAGAGTTCAAGTGTACCTTCCGTCAGATGGGTAGTAGGAGCCGTGTTCCTCTGTGGCATGTACAGTGTCACCTGCCCAGTCATAATTTTAACAAATACAGTGTCACCTGCCCAGTCATAATTTTAACAAAATGGTCATTTGTGACCCTCTACCAAAACAACCTACCTTCCTTTATTTTCTGACTAGCAACGTAACAGGCCCAGTGGCTAAAGTCATTGTCCTTGGAAGCAGGCTCAAGGAATATTCCCAGGAACTATCAATCAACACCCACCATTTATTATCACCAAAGTCATGCCCTTACCGCGACTGTGACAAGAGCCGGGGGGTTGAAAGTTTTGATCCTCCTGGCCTTCTTATTCACTACGTGGTCCCCTGACACACCAAAAAGTGCCATGTTCCGTTGCCGTAAAGGCTGCTCCCAGGTTAGCTATGGCCAACCTCAAACCTGTCTGCCAAATAAGACGTGTATCCCGAGTTGGATCTATTGTTTGTTATGTTGGTGTTTTAGGGCCCTTCAACTACATGGTCATTAGAGCCCCGTCCACTGCGTAGTTCTAACAGAGCCTGCAAAGACACTAGGCTGTTACGACGATTGTTGAGTAGCAGCAGTACCCAGTGTTCCCAAGCGATCACCCATGCCAGTACTAGGTGGGGGTGCGTTGTTTAACTTCAGAGATCAGACGAGAAGTGGTGTGTCCAATGCAATACGCCGCTCTGAGATGGACCTCTTTTCTTCCTATATCCATACACCACCCTGTTGTTTGTTTGTTGGTGTTTAAGGCCCTTCAACTACAAGGTCATTAGAGCCCCGTCCACTGTGTAGTTCTGATGCAGGGACTGCACAGACACTACACTAATGCGACAATTTTTGGATACTAGCGGTACCCAGCTTTCCCAAGCGGCCACCCATGTCAGTACTAGCTGGGGTTGCGCTGCTTAACTTCAGTTGTTTGTTTGTTGGAGTTTAAGGTCCCGTCAACTACAAGGTCATTAGAGACCCGTGCACTGCATAGTTCTAATGCATAGACTGCATAGACACTACACCAATGCGACTTTCCCGAGCGACCACCCATGTCAGTACTAACTGGGGTTGCGTTGCTTAACTTCAGTGATCAGACGAGAAGTTGTGTGTCCAACGCAACTTGCCACTCCCCATACACCAAAGCCTACTCCCCTTCCCCTCCTCGCTGGCAATAATGTCTCCTTTTTAGGGGTGCCATGGTAACCCCTTAGGATTGTGTCAAGGTACATTTTGAGACGCAAAGAAGCCCGTATCTTCGGGGAGAAGGGAAGGTCTTTATGACATCGCTGGCAGTAGGAAGGACCAGTGTTCAAGTTTTGGGATGAAGGGGCCAGAGGAGGGTTGGGGGTTCACAAAGAACAAGATCAATTAAACAAAGATATCTTTTTTTATTGAAGAATAAAAAACAGAAGACCACGTTCCCCTTCACGCCAAGACAATAGAGCAGTACGTACTTTTGTAGTCCACATTCCGTTTATCTTTCCTATTAGACGAACACGAATCCTAATAATCCCCCTTCCCCTTCCCAAAAAGTCCGAAAAAAAACCACCAACTGTCCGATTCTGGGATGACTTATTAAGCAGCCGAAAAGTTAATGTTGGTGCGGAACAAACAAGCCAATAGTTTTATAGACCTTTTATTACCTCAGATGTGACAAATTTGATCCACAGTTCAATGACTCATCAAGCAAGGGGACGATGGCCGATATCCTACCTGTCAATTCCAGTCCTAGCTACCCCCACATGTCCACCCCCCCCCCACACCATCAAGGAATGTTCAATTATAATCCCCCCTCTTCAAACCCTCACAGTGGATTTCCCCCCAGTACAACTTCTCTGCGGCCTCCCCCTTCTCAAGAAATTGGGAAGATATGACATGCAACAGCGGCCTGCCATAAATGGGAAACAAATAAACCCTCAGTACCAAAAAAAGTGACCTGTAGAAAAAGCCACCACTAAAGCATTTTATTCTTGAAAAATTTGGAAACTGAACATTTTTGGGGGGATTCAAGAGCGTTTCCCATATCAATCTCCCTCCCATCCCAACAAAAAACAAACGTGAAATGCTCGACTTCCCAAAATTTGTCTTCTAAAATATAAATGAAAACGACGGTCGACTTTATGAGGATACAAGTTAAAACTATTCAAACTATGCAGCCAACATGGAGGGTGCGAACAGAGGGTAAGGACACCTCCCCCTCAACTATCCCTACACCTCAAGGTCGAAATAGCCAAAAAAAAATTTTGCATTTCGTTCTTGAGCTTATTATCACAGCCTTTAAACACCTGCACGATCCGTACAGTCTATGGTGGGGTATGAAGACACCTGTACATCAAATGGGACACTGTACAAGCCCTAGAAGGTAACTACAGGAAAACCTCTCTATGGGTACACCCCTTATATCGGTACAAATTCTTCAGGCACCGATTTTTCATCCATAGGCTATTACTACCCCTCTGATGGGCACACTTTGACTGGGTCCCCCGGGTGTACCAATTAGGGAGGTTTTACTGTACTACTATAAACGTTGTCTTATGCCAGGGTCGGGTTCTCATTTAGGTCCCACGGGGAAATATGGGCGATCCGTTGGACAGTCTTTTTATGCAGCTGGCTGCCGACCAAATGCTGCAACCCCTAAGCTCATTTGTCGTCGGCCCATTGTTCGTTAGGGCATTCCACCGAGCTCCTGCACCTGGGAACTTTGCCTCATCTACCCGTTGCATAGTAGAAAGGGTTCTTTTACGTGCAAGTGACACCGCGCACACCACACTGGGTCACGGCTTCATTTATCACCTGACGGAGTGCGCACGGAAGAAGCCTGTAGAGTGGCTGCATTGCGTTGGACACACCAGTTCTTGTCTGATCACGGAAGTTAAACAACGAAACCCCAGCTAGTACTAGCATGGGTGACCGCTTGGGAGAACTGGGTACCGCTAATACCCAAAATCGACATTGACAGACTCCTATAAATATACAAAAATAGACTCCTGGTCCTGCTTCTACCTCGTCACTCCACCACCATGTCTGCCTGCCCTGGATTGCACCTCCTCCTACTCTAGCCTGGCCTAGAATGGCTTTTCCACATTTTCTAATTTTACTGGCCACCCTGTCCCACATGGCGTCAGTTGTCCCTTCCCAGTCTACCTGCCTGTGGTACTTTCTGTAAATATTCCTCTGTTTTGGTGGGTCATTTCCACCACCTAATAACCTGTTTCCCTTTCCATGATTGGCAGTACCAGCAAAGTTTCCCGGTGTGGGAGGTCCCGGCCCGGTAAATTATTACTAATACAGACAAAAGCAAAAGGCAACTCGGGTACCCATTTTTGCCCTACTGGGACACATGGGCGATCTATTGGACGGCATTCCTGCGCAGCCGGATACCGATTTAATGCTGCAACTTTTATGTTGATTTATCATCGGCCTATTATCCTCCATTAGGGCACTATTCCTCCACCGTTGCCAAGGTGGAGGGGGGGGGCGAGCTCCTACAGAACTGTCAAGTGTCCGAATGGGACGAGCCTGCCATAGGTGGGAAAGGGTAGGTGATTTAAGAAAGGGTTCTTTTATGTGCTTACAAACCACACGGAACCACGGCTTTACTTTCTCCGACAGAGGGTGCACTTGGGTCTGCCCATATCGTTCGTAACCTTCAACTGCAATGGTCCTTAGAACCCCGTACACTGCGTAGTTCTAATACAGTCTGCACAGACACTAGGCTGTTACAACGCTTTCGGTATTAGTAGTTCCCAAATTGCGTTGGACACACCAGTTCTCGTCTGATCACTGAAGTTAAGCAACGCAAGCCCAACTAGTACTGACACGGATGGCGGCTTGGGGAAAACTGGGTACCGCTAGTATCCAAAAAATCGTCCCATTAGTGTAGTGTCTGTGCAGTCTCTACATCAGAACTACACAGTGGACGGGGCTCGAATGACCTAGAAGTTGAAGGGCCCTAAAACACCAATGAACGAAGGAGCGGCGAGTTGTGTTGGACACACCAGTTCTCGTCTGATCACTGAAGTTAAGCAACGCAAGCCCAGTTAGTACTGACATGGGTGGTCGCTCGGGAAAGCTGGGTACTGCTAATACCCAATAATCGTCGCATTGGTGTAGTGTCTGTGCAGTCTATGCACTAGAACTATGCAGTGGACGGGTCTCTAATGACCTTGTAGTTGACGGGACCTTAAACACCAACAAACAAACAAACAAACAACCAATGAACGAACAAAAGTCGTCTGAAAGAAGCCAACAACCTCGGAAAGGATCGAACCTGTAACCTTAAACTCGCGAGACAGCAACAGAACTTAGTAACCCAGTGAAGCAGGCCACCTTATTTCAAAACGAGGTAAAATCAGTAAGAGGGAGAGCCAAAATTTATTGGTACACGCCAATCCATCAGCCAGACGCCTGGACAAACTCAAGCTGAGAAGTTGTCCCTTCAGCAGTGCCGCAGTCTGCTGACCTACTCCAACCGGGCAACGTCATTTATTAAGAATTAGATGAGGGGAGAAAGGGGCCGAGAGAGAGAGAGAGAGAGAAAAAAAGTGGCATGAAAAGTTGATTTTCTGTCAATTCAGCTAATTGACACTACAAGATGGGTGCCGGCTTCATATTTATAATAGGGCTGCCAATTGTGTGAAATTTTTCCCTTACCCCACTCCCCTACTTGGGCCAGTCATTTCTGTCAATTAGTTCCACCCTAGTTGATCACATGACCTCATTAGGTAGACCATATATTTCTCATTTCCAACAATATTTGCTCCATCGCCACTTCTACTTTTGTTACTAAGGAAACTAACTACCAGTCATTGTGAGAGGCCATACTTTAGGGATACGGAACTGGAACCACGGAACCGTATACAAATTCTTGCTAATTCGGCAAAAGTAAAAGGAAGCCTGGTAACAAAGTCGTTGGAGTCAATGTCCGCGGAAACCATACTTTATTGGTACAACCCCGACTAAATTCAAACAGTCAACCACGCATCATTCCGAGACCTTTTTCCCGCCTTATGGCAGGGTCGGATACCCACTCGTCTCAGCCGGCTTCAGACATAATCCTGAAACCCTCTGCTCCCTTAATGTCGGTTGCTTATGAGGCGCTTTCCAATCCCAGACGCCAGGGGGTGAAGTCCTACCAGGAGTTACCAGGCTCCTCCTCTTCGGACGGCATGGCGCTGTTGAGGCACTTTTCCTTCACCGACACTAGGGAGTGAGGTCCTACCAAGAGATACCAGGAGTCCTGCACTCCTCCCCACCCGATTTTGTTTCTTTTGGTGGTGTTTTAGGGCCCTTCAACTGCAATTGTCATGAGAGCCTCGTCCATTGTGTGGCTCTAATACGAAGTCTGCACAGACACTACGCTGTTACGACAACTTTTGGGTATTAGCAGTACCCAGTGTACCTAAGCGGTCACCCATGCTAGTCCTAACTTTAGTTGCGTCGCTTAACTTCAGTAATCAGACGAGAACTTGTGTCTCCAAAGCAATACAGCCGCTCAATGCTCGAATAAAAAACACCACCTGCTTCTGTCAGTTTGTTTGTTTGTGTTTTAGGGCCCTTCAACTACAAGGTCCTTAGAGCCCCGTCCACAGTGTAGTTCTCATGCAGAGACTGCACGGGCACTACACTAATGCGACGATTTATGGATACTAGCGGTACCCAGTTTTCCCAAGCGGCCACCCATGTCAGTACTAGCTGGGGTTGCGCTGCTTAACTTCAGTGACCAGCCGAGAACTGGCGTGTCCAACGCAATTTGCCGCCCTGCTTCTGTCAGGATCGATCCTGCAGGCATGAAATCAAGCACGCCGACCACTGAGCCATCGAGACAGAAATAAGAAGTGGCCGGGCCCGGAGAAATTCTATGGTAAACTTGTGGGGTGAAGTCAGGCCCCGTGTGAGTCCCTTCCCCGGGGCAATTTAACACCTCTACCATCATCATCCCCCCATTGTCGGCCCTGAACGTTAGCCTATCTATTTCTAAAAGTAACTTCCGACGCCATCATACACGCTACATGGAGCCATGGTTTTACTTTCCCATCCGACAGGAAGGCGCACTGGATGGCCTCGCACCCCATCTGTGCCCGCCCCCCACTGGTCTGGTGACGTGCACAAGAACGGCCTAGATTGCGGCAGGAAGTGAACATTTCAAGAGCTCTCTTGCTATGCAAGTTCCAGAATTAAGCTGCAAGGGGGCTGCAGCAAATGAGCTATAATCTTAATACCGAGAAGAAAGGAGGGTTATGGCTGCTACGGCGGCATCAGTCATAAAAGTTCCACGACACAGGCCGGAGAGAAGGATGTAGAGGCACTAACTAGCTCAGATCCCCCTTCAAGATTACCATCATCCTCCCGCCCCGCCTCCGTTTTGAAGATGAAAGAGAGATTCCACAGCCCATTTCCCCTTTCATTCCCAAAGCTGGACAGAGATCCATAATTCGAACCTTCTCTTGAGCAACATCATCATTTCTCTCTCTATTCAGGTCTCCCCAACTCCTTTACCCTTCATGTCACCCCTTCCTCTTCTCTCCCTCTCTTTCTCTTGCCTGAACACAATCCCCTTTATTCCGCCCACCCTTCCAACAGAGAAGTCAGTCAAGTGTGCCCGAGCATTTAAAACCATGCCTCCCCTAGCTACCTGGAGCTCTTCAGAATAAAGTCATGCGAGCGTTTCCAGGAGGAACTAAGGCCAAATGAGAAAAGCAACTTATTAAACATGGTTATGCAATTAATGGCTGCAAGAGTGGAGTGGGAGAGAGAGAGACATGGCGACAGACCCATGGGGCTCAGATGCGACTGAAAGAACAGGGGGGAGAATGACATACTCATGTATACCACAGGTCACGTGACCATTATTAACTTGAATTTACAACGTCTTCAGCCGAAACCCTATGGAAGTCTCAAGAAAAATCAGCTGAAAAAAAAAATTGGCGAAATAAGGGCAATTCATAAACAACAATTCTGTTTCAGTCCTGCAATGAATACTGTATGCTTTCCTTCTATGTTACACCAACGGGTTGGGGAGTAGTTGTTGCTGCTTGTTGGTGTTTTAGGGCCCTTCAACTACAAAGGTCATTAGAGCCCAGTCCACAGTATAGTTCTTATGCAGAGACTGCACAGACACTACAATAATGCGACGATTTTTGGGTATTAGCAGTTTCCAGTTTTCCCAAGCGACCACTCATGTCAGTACTAGCTGGCGTTGCGCTGCTTAACTTCAGTGATCGGACGAGAACAGGCGTGTCCAACGCAATTATTCGCCGCTCGGTTGGGGAGTAAGCCAAGCAGCCATAACAGGCCGAACCCTTAGGAGGCTGTTCGCGGGAGAGGAGGAAGTAGGTGTGGGGGGATGCAGGAGAGGGGAAATTTGCAGCACCCAATGTTCTCTACCAACCACCCATGTTGGTACTAACGTGGGTTTGCGTTGCTTAACTTCAGTGATCTCCCGAGAACTGGTGTGTCCAATGCAACTTGGCCGCACTAGCACCGCAATAAGCACATTTGCAGCAGCCTCCATTTATTGCGCCAGTGGTTCGATACTGGAGTTCTAGGTTCGATACTGGAGCGAGGTGGGTTGGATTCTTTCGAGATAAAGCCCGAGTGCACTTTCCTTCGGATGAGAAGTAGAACCGTGTGGTGTACGACGGCATTTGCACGTAAAAGGGCCCTCTCTACTAGACAATGGCGAGATGAAGCGACGCCAGGGGGGGGGACGAGCTCCTGACATGGGTGGGGCGCCCCAACGAACGGTAGACCGAAGATAAATAATCACAGGGGTTGCAGCTCTGGTTAGCAGCCGGCTGCGGGAAAGCGCCGCCCAATAGACCACCCTTGTGTCCATTCAGAGGGACAAGATGGGTACCCTACCCTGCCATTTGGTGGGAAAAGGGTTAGTAGCCTAGTTTCGAGCCTGGTCGAGGTCAACGGCTTCTTCCGGACGTGGAGAAAAACTCCAAGAGTGACTTCTGTCGGACGGGGAAGCGGTGAATTGCGTTGGACACACCAGTTCTCGCCTGATCACTGAAGTTAAGCAACGCAACCCCAGCTAGTACTGACATGGGTGGCCGCTTGGAAAAACTGGTTACCGCTAGTATCCAAAAATCGTCGCATTAGTGTAGTGTCTGTGCAGTCTCTGCATCAGAACTACACAGTGGACGGGGCTCTTACGACCTTACGCCCTAAAACCGGCTCTTACGCCCTAAAACACCAACAAACAACAAAATCTGTCGGACGGAAAGCAAAGCTGGGACCCCGCCTGAAGCGTACGATGCAACAGCTGCATGCAAAAGAACCCTTGGTAAATAAAATGCACAGATTGGTCATCTGTCCAGGTGTAGGCGCCTGTCACCTTGTTGTCCAGCGGGCAAGCAAAGCAACTTCGCGACCGGAATGCAATGGTAACGGTATGTTACACAAAAAATCCTTCTTCCTCCTCCTCTCAGCCCAACCCGACTCTTGTGGCCTTGGCCAATACTGGATCAGCTCTAGCATACCTATGACGTAAGCCTGCTGACTAAACTACCTGGTATTCCACAAAGGGCATCAGCCCGTTCGCAGTCACTCAGAGGGGAAAGAGGGAGGTGGGTCTCCATACCGATTGTCCGACGTTGGTAACTCTACCCTAAAGAACTCAAGAACAGCAGAGACCACCCTGTCATAATCATCATCTCACCCTTCTCCCGCCCGAGGCAGGGTCGGGTCTGCGGGTACTAATCCTCCACTCTCGCCTATCACCCACCAGGACCCCCGCACGCCTCCATGTCCGCCAGCACTACCTGTTCCCACGTTCGCTTTGGTCTTCCTCTACCTCTGGTGCCTCCGATCACCTGCAGTCTCACAATGGACCTAATAAGCTCCTCCTCTCCCCTCCTCATCACATGCCCATACCACCTCAACCGATTCTCTCTCATCTTTTCCGCAATGTCCCTCACCCCCAGGCTACCTCTGACGTAATCATTTCTGACCCGGTCTGCTCTAGACACTCCACACATATATCGCAGCATTCGCATCTCCGCCACTTGCATTTGCCTTTCATGGTTCTTCCTAACTGCCCAGCACTCTGACCCATACAGCATAGCCGGCCTAACAACGGTTCTGTAGACCTTGCCCTTCAACTTTATTGGGATCCGATGGTCACACAGGACCCCACTTGCCTGTCTCCATTTCAGCCACCCTGCATTAATCCTACTGGTCACATCTGAATATTTCCCCATTGCCCTGGAAAACTGATCCTAGATAGCGAAACTCTTGCACCGCTGGAATCTCCTCTCCCCCACAACGAATCTCACCTCCTTGCCCCTTGCCACTAAAATTGAAAGCTAGGTACTCAGTTTTCTTCATGTTCACCTTAACGCCCCCCTCCTCCATTGCTGCTTTCATGTCTTGTAGACCCTTTTGTGCATCTTCCCTGGACTCTTCAAGCCTTCCCACATCATCTGCAAATACCAGGCACTGGGGAGCCCATTCCTCTACTCCCGTCAGCAGCTCATCCATGACCAGAGTGAATAGGTATGGGCTAAGTGCTGACCCTTGGTGCACACCAACCTCTACTTTGAAGCTTGCAGTGTTTCCCCATGCCGTTCTCACCCTAGTGATGGAACCATCATACATATCCTGCACTACCCTAATATGGCCTTCATCCACACCTTTCTTTCTTAAAACATTCCATACTAACTGTCTGGGAACCCTATCATATGCCTTCTCTAGGTCAACGAATATTGCATGAAGGTCCTAGAGACCACCCTGTCAAAAAAACATTATCCTGAGATCCAGAGCGGAATAACGTGAAAGAAGTCAACCTAAACAAAGCTCCAGTCCAGCAAAGAAAACCAGAAAAAAAGGGTTAATACAGAGGTCGTACAAAATTTCATGTTCCAACAATTCTCTTTTCTAACTGGGGCAGAGCTAAAAATACATTACCCCTCCCCCACTAACTTGATGAATATTCGACGTTTCGCACAAGAAATATTTTAATTGAACAAATTCTTTCAAGATACCTATTCAGGTCACGCATGCGCGCTTCAATTAGGATGCGCGAGCTGCGTAGCCATTTCTCGCAAACGACTTTAGGGCCTATTACTATGCAAACCTTATGAAGCCCCTCTTGTGACCGATCGATTTCCACCCTCAGTAGAGTAGCGCCTGCCATAAGAAGAAGTCGTGAACCATGGAAAAGATCCAGCAACCTCAGTGGAGAAAATTAGGCAAGGAAATATAGGGAACAGGGGCAGAGAGAAGGTGGCGACAAGGAACCCTGGATTACGGGTCACGATTATGCCTATGGCCTGTACCCTCACCAATCGCGGGGGGGAGGCAAATTTGGGGAAAAATTTATGTATTTTGCACATTTTTCTTGAAAAAAAATTGGTGGTCAGTTGGGCAGTTTCCACACCTGCCACATATCCATCTCCAGTCAACCCCTGGCCAAGGCTAAACACGACGATTCTTATTACCGGTTACCCTAAGAAAAGTGAGGATATCAAGTTACACCAGAAAGAAAAACACTGCGCCTTTGTCACGTTAAGTCCTCATCACTTTAATCCTCCTATCCGCCTATGACTGATTAGGGTCAGCAAGTTCGGACACTCCACTGCCTCCAATTTCCCACCAGGGTCTCTCCATCTGTCATCAAACCCTAAATTAGCCCATGGCAGAGTCTAGTCCACTAGCTCGTACCCAATTTTCTACCAGAAGTTTACCCGCGCATGTGGTACATCTGCACCACAGTCCGCCTTCCAAATCAGCTCCCAAACATGCCCCATGTCCAATCTACCTCTACCCCATCAACTCTCATTAGCCTGCAACTCCGTGTTGGACCGTACCTGTTCCTCCTCTTATAATATGTGCATAACACCTCATCTTTTACCTTGATGGCAGTACACCAGAAAAAAAGACTGCCATGGAAGACCGCTTACTTCCGGTCCATTGCTTTCTGCAACACGTATTAGGCAAGGAAAATAATCGTCAGTTCTGCAGGCCGGCATCTCTTTTTAGGACCATACCTGTTCCTTCTCTCATCACGACGGCAGTGCACCAGAATGGATCGATTGCCACGATCCCTTTCGAAATCCCCGCAATAGCATCAAGGTTACAGAGGGACAGTGGAAGGCTTAAGACGATGCGCATGATGTGCGGGGAAGGCGGAAGGTCAGTTCTCCTTTAAGCAAATGCATATAGCAAATCTTAACCCATTCCCCGCCTACGGCAGCGTCTTGCACCCACCCATCTTGTCCCTCTGAATGGATTTCTTTTATTTCGTTGGTGTTTTAGGGGCCTTCAACTACAAGGTCATTAGAGCTCCGTCCACTGCGTAGTTCTAATGCAGTCTGCACAGACACTACACATATGCGACGATTTTTGGGAATTAGCAATACCCAGCTTTCCCAAACGGCCACCCATGGTAGTACTAGCTGGGGTTACATTGCTTAACTTCAGTGATCACACAAGAACTGGTGTGTCCAACGCAATAAGCCGCTCACCCCCTTCTCAATGGACACAAAGGCAGCCGGCTGCCGCCTAAAAGCTGCAATCCTTATGCTTATTTAACGTCGGTCTACCGTCCTTCCGGGCACTCCACCTGGAAATTTTGCCTCATTTGCCAGAAAAAAATCAGGGAAAACAGGTTGAGGTGGTATGGACACGTGAGGAGAAGAGGGGACGAGGACCTCGTTAGGGCCATACCAGGGATACAGGTGGTCGGTAGCACCCGGGGCACGGGGAGACCAAAGTTGACATGGGAACAGGTTGTCCGTAAGGATATGGAAGTATGTGGGGTGGACGGAGACCTGGTGGGAGATAGACGGGAGTGGAGGGCCAGAACCAGCAGACGCGACCCTGCCATAGGCGGGATAAGGGTATGATGATGATGATGATTTGCCCGTTGAATAGTAGAGAGGGTTCTTCGACGTGCAAATGCCATCGTACACCATACGGGACCTCGGTGTTACTTCTCATCCGAAGGAAGATGCATTCGGGGCTTCTTTCACACCCGAAAGAAGTCAACCCACCTCGATCCAGTATCGAAGCTGGAACCACCGGCGCAGTAAATCGAGCACGTTACCTTTTGCGCCCGCCATGGAGGCAGGTCTTTAAGTAAATGCATATGTGTTGTCATGTTTAGAACCGCCCATCTTTACTGGCAGACACCAAGGGGCGTTCATAAAGAGATATCACGTGATCAGACGACCCGATTTTTTTTTTTAGCATCCCAGCTTGTGCTTCAAGTATAGCCGGCACGCTTTTTACACGTCCAGTGAATCGTGACCTCCGTCGAATGAAATCACTTTTCATCATCAACATGACGACGGTTACAATAAATACGAAACCAAAATAGCGGAACGCTGAACACTATTGGCAGAGAATCTGCATTTCCCGGCACAGAAACGAATAGAAACTAATCATTACTTTCTAGGACGACAAAAATACAATAAATCTCTGACAGACAGAAAGTGCAGAGGCGCTACAACGCCATTCTCTCCTATTGACGGGAGAAAACCCTTTGTTAATCATGCCTTCATTTTGCACTCGCATCTCAAATTTGAATTCACTATTCTTATTTCAAAGGAGGTGGGCATTGGCTAACAAAGCGGTCAGCGTCACTGTCTGACGTAAACGTGGTTACAGAGGTTCAGTCCTACCCCCCCCCCCCCCCCCCCCCCCCGCAAGGTTAACACGACACGGCGGACAAGACATGCTTGAGAACATAGCTTAATGTGGCTTTCGGGTCGGTGGTGTTTTAGGGCCATTCAACTATAACGGTCATTAGAACCCCACCCACTGCGTAGTTCAAATGCAGAGTCTGCACAGGCACTACGCTGTTACGCTTGGGGGGGGGGGCGGCGTATTGCATTGGACACACCAGCTCTCATCTGATAACTGAAGATAAGCAACGCAATCCCAGCGAGTACTAACACGGGTGGTCGCTTGGGAAAACTGGGTACAGCTAATACCCAAAAATCGTCGCACTAGTGTAGTACCTGAACAGTCACTGCATTAGAACTACACAGTGGACGGGGCTCTAATGACCTTGTAGTTGGAGGGCCCTAAAACACCAACGAACGAAAAACAACCTCGCATTGAAAATAAACAGAGAGCGGCTTATTGCGTTGGACACACCAGTTCTTGTCTGTTAACTGAAATTAAGCAATGCCACCCCAGCTAACACCAAAATGGGTGGCTGCTTAGGAAAATTGGGTACTGCTAATACCCAAAAATCGTCGCATTAGTGTAGTACCTGAGCAGTCACTGCATTAGAACTACACAGTGGACGGGGCTCTAATGACCCTGTAGTTGAAGGGCCCTAAAACACCAATGTAGCCAAGTTGCGTAGGTCACACCAGTTCCCGTGAGATCACTGAAGTTAAGGAGCGCAAGCCCACGTCAATACCAACATGGGTGGTTGGTAATGAACGTTGGGTGCTGCACATTTCCCCTCTCCTTCGTCCTCTTCACCTACCTCCTCATCTCCCGCGAGCAGCCTCCTAAGGGTTCGTCCTGTTATGGCTGCTTGGCTTACTCCCCAACAAATTAAAATTATAAAAATAACCGATTTTTGGGTATTAGCAGTACCCAGTGCAACCCCAGCAACGCAATCCCAGTTAGTACTAACGTGGGTGGCAGCTTGGGAACACCGAGTACCGCTAATACCGAAAAATCGCACTAAAAGAATGGTTTACTGCCTGTGCAATCTCTGCACTAGAACTATGAAGTGGACGGGGGCTCTAACGACCGTTGTAGTTGAAGGGTCCGAAATAACCAATAAATCAATCGTACACCAACGCTAGGGTGCATGCCCTTATACCCATGTGAATTTCACCAACCCCGATCTTCCATATAGAAAGAGTTCTAACAGGGCAGTGACATCATACACACCACACGGGACCACGACTATTTCTCATCCGACGGAATGCGCACTGAGGAACTCTCGCACGAAAGATGTCACCCATCTCAATCAGAACCAGAACCGAACCTGAAATCACAGACGCACGAGTGAAGTGACGCCATCCCTGAACCCCCGAGATGGGATAATTCAACATCACTACAATAAAAACAGAGCGGACAATAGAAATGCAAATATTAAAAATGACGTCACTTTATCAGTTTGAGCAAATTACAGTGAAAAATGTCCTGAGAAAAATTCTAGCAACGCATCTTATAAGTAGTGCCCATAAAATCTTCATTGCTTTCAGGACGAAAGGTGTAGTAAAGGGCCTCTCCGGAGTTCAGGGGGTGGAAGAGCCTTTCTCCACACATTCAATGAACACTCACCTTCCTTCTCCATCTCTATTCCTCCCCTGCCCCGGGTCAAATATTTGCAAAGCACTTGAGAACCACACCTGCCAAAAGTGCTCTCTGTGAAGGATAGGGACAGAAGTAAACACTCGGGAGGCGGAAACTCCTTCCCGACCAAGCTACGGAAGCTGACGTCGAAAAAACACTACAAACAACGGAAGCAAATACGACTGTCAGTTCTTGGACCTATTTTAGGTAATCGTCACCCCTCTTCCATCCCACGCTACATTTTCTGTCATACCTACGGACGTTGGTGGCAGTGACGAAATTCTTCTTCAGGAGCTTTCTATATCCTCTTCTGTTTTTCTAAATAGAAATTACAACTGTACTGAGCAATATCCCTACTGGCAAAACATCCCAGTTCTCCATTAAAGGAAATGGAAAAAAAGCAGAAAGCAAAAATAGAAAGCCAGGTAAAAGAAGGGAGCTAAAGAGCACACAGCAAGTAGAAATAGAAAGTTAAAAGCAGAAATTATAAACTGAATGGCCGGGAGGAGAAGGTAGTAAACGGAGAGGTAGACACAGAATTAGGCCATTAGAAAGTAGAACCTGAATGAAGGTAAAAAAACAATTGGCTTGTAGGCAGAAACCGAAAGGGAGGTAGAAATACGAAGTTAGAAAGCAGAAACTGAAGGCGAAGGGACACGCAAGTAGAAGACAGTCGAACATTAGATGGTAGAAAAGGATATCTAGGATCTAGGGAAAGTAGAAGAAGGAGGTTGGGAAGTTGAAATGAAAGAATGGAGGAGACGCTGACGTAGAATGCACGAGAAGACAGAAAACAGCAGAAATCGAAATGCCACAAGTAAGAAGCAAGAAAGCAGAATCTGAAAAGCAGGTAAAAGTAGGAAGTAAGGAAGTAGAAACCAGAAACAAAAAGGCAGAGAAGAAATAGAAAGTTAGAAAAGAGAAGTTAAAAGACAGGCAAAAATAGAAAATTAAAATGCAGAAGCCGAAAAGTAGCTACAAATGGTAAGCTAGAAAGTAGAAAATTAAAAGTAGGTAGAAATTATGGAGAAATTATAGAACATAACCGAAGTATTCGAATTCTACCTGAATCCACTACAACCAACCCTGTTGAGCCAAATTGGCAATGGACAGAAGAGCAGAGAACGTAACATTTTAGAGACAACAAGACAGAACACAGAAATAGGAATGATAGAAGAAGGTAAAAAGAGCTTAAATCCAAGGGCAGAATTATGACTGACAGCACAGAGTGGAAGTCGAAAGGTAGATTAGAACTAGCAAACAGAAGGCAAGAAGTAGAAATTGAAAGGTAAGTAGAAGCAGAAAGACCTCACAACGCCTGAATATTCTATTAACGACCCCAAAACACGTGATGGTTGGATTGATTCCATATAATCCATCATCATTCTGTCTCCTCATGACTTCAGACCTAGAATTCACCACAAGTCCCCAACCCTGCTAACTAAAAAGCAGCTACTAACCCTTTTTCCCGCCAACGGCAGGGTCGGGTATCCATCTTAGTCCCTCTGAATGAGCGGCTGTATTGCATTGGACACACCAGTTCTCGTCCGATCACTGAAGTTTAGCAACGCAACCCCAGCTAGTACTGAAATTGGTGGCCGCTTGGGAAAACTGAAATCACCGCATTAGTGTAGTGTCTGTGCAGTCTCTGCATAAGAATTGCACTGTGGACGCACAAGTTCTCATCCGATCACTGAAATTAAGCAACGCAATCCCAGTTAGTTCTGACATGGGTGGTCGCTGGGTACTGCTAATACCCAAAAATCGCCGCATTAGTGGACACTGGATGGGGATCTAATGACCTTGTAGTTGAAGCGCCCTAAAACACCAACAAACAAGTTGGACACACCAGTTCTCGTCTGATCACTGAAACTAAGCATCTCACCTCCAATAGCACGATCATGGTGTCCTCCCATTCCAGCTCTATCTGGTCTTTTGCAACCCGAAACCCTGAGTGCTGCATCCTGTGAGCTGCGTTCTGAGTGCTGAGTTAACCCTCTCACTCCCACCCAAGGACGTGGTAAGGCATTCCAGGCTTTAACCCCTCGTTATTGCTATGGGGCCTGGAATGCCTTACCGTATCATATTCGGTCCCAGGTGTTTGTATGCTCCAGGGCCATGTGCATCTCTAACTGCCGCCATTTTAAGCGTGCTCTATTTCTCTTCTTATGCGGAACTATTGTTTGACCAGTGTTTTTTGCGTGTAACAGTGTACCTTGGTACGTTTTTCAATAAATAAATAAATAAAATAAATTGTAGTTCAAGGGCCCTAAAACAAACGAAAGTCCCTCTGAATGGACACAATGGTGATGTATTTGACAGCATTTGTACGCAGCCGGCTGCAAACTAAAGCTGCAATCCCTATGCTTATTTATCGTCGGTCTAATGTTTGTTGGGGCGCTTCACCCACGCCGGGGATGATACTCCTCAACCCTGCTGCGGGCGGAAAATTGGTTAAGAGGAGATTTTAAAGAAAAAAAAAAGTCGAATAGTTGATAAGCAGTCCGCCGCGCTGTTCTCCTAATAAGGCCATTTGATAGAATCTCTCCGCGCAACAAGGATCAGTTGATTACTCGTTGCTATTTTTCATTATCAATTTGAATGAAGGAAGGTTTTCATGAAGCCGTTGGCAGGCAACACCAGTCCTCGATATACGTTTTTTTTATATATATATATAAATGGCTTACGGCGCTGCTTAGAAGAGAAATGAGTCAAGAGAGAGAGAAAAATAGTTCCAGGAATTCACTAAGTCTCCCCATCCTCTGCTCAGCAATCCATTAAGGTATCCATCTGCGGCCATTTATATTAGATATATACACATCAGCATGATCCAGAGCCAAAACCAGCAGTTGCAACAGCACACGCACAAAACCACCTAAGAAACAGCAGAAAACAGTGCTGGCTACAGAGCCTGGAATTGCGCGAAGGGTGGCCATGGAATGAAATTTCACAACAAATTCATAATGCATGAGATTACCAACACAGCAAAATTGAGAAGTGAAGCGAACTGAAGGAAAAAAAAATATCGGGTGCGACACACAAAGAGTGCAGAGAAAATTAATGGGCCACAGAGAGAGAGGCGAGTCAACGTGTCTAGCTGTGGGAGCGCAGGTGAGGGAGGGGAGGGGGAAGAACAAGAGTCAAATAAAAAAGTTTCTCCCTCTTTAAACATAGATGGCGACCCAAAAAATCTAAGTGTGAAACGGCGGTGACAGGCAACTATTTTTAAAACTTGCAATATGGCGGCTTAATCCCGCCTCGGTGACGCAGTGGGTAGCGTGCTCAGCAACAGCGTCAGTGGATCTAGGTTCGATACTAGACCGAGGTGGGCTGACTTCCTTTCGGCCTGGTTGGTTGGTTGGTTGGTTGGTGTTTCAGAGCCCTTCAACTACAAGGTCATTAGAGCCCCGTCCAC
>JAAFCE010005724.1:7726193-7829582 GCA_013389805.1 Trigoniulus corallinus
CCCGCCTATTTCCAACCAAGTCCCCTCCCACCCCACACACCTCCATGTCCCTCTGCACCACCTGCTCCCATGTCCGTTTTGGTCTTCCCCTACCTCTCGTGCCTCCAATCACTTGAAATCCCACAATGGACCCAGTAAGCTCCTCCTCTCCCCTCCTCATCACATGCCCATACCACCTCAACCTATTCTCTCTCATCTTTTCTGCAATATCTCCCACCCCCAAGCTACCTCTAACGTAATCGATTCTAATTCTGTCGGATCTAGACACCCCACACATGTAGCGCAGCATTCGCATCTCAGCCACTTGCATTTGCTTTTCATGGATCTTCCTAACTGCCCAACACTCTGAGCCATACAGCATAGCGGGCCTAACGACGGTTCTGTATACCTTGCCCTTCAACTTTACTGGGACCCGGCGGTCGCACAGGACCCCACTTGCCTGCCTCCACTTCAGCCATCCTGCATTAATTCTACGGGTCACGTCAGAATCTATTTCCCCATTGCTCTGAAAAACTGATCCTAAATAGCGAAATTCTTGCGCTGGTGGAATCCCTTCTCCCCCACAACGAATATCTCCCCCTAGCCCCTGATCACAAAAATTGAAGGCTAGGTACTCGGTCTTCTTCACCTTAGAGCCCCATCCACTGCGTAGTTCAAATACAGAGTCCACACAGACTCTAAGCTGTTACGACGATTTTTGGGTATTGGCAGTACCCAGTTTTTCACAAGCGGTCACCTATGCTAGTACTAACAGGGGTTGCGTTGCTTAACTTCAGTGATCAGACGAGAACGGGAGTGTCCAACTCAATACAGCCGCTCCCTCCACACGTGGGAATTTGCCGAATAAAGGTTCCGTTTCGTGTATTGGTGACATCGTACACACTGCACCGAGAGGGTCCCGGCTTTACTTTCCAATTGACGCCCAATCTACGCCCGACAAAAGCCACCCTAATCAGTCGGGATCGAACCTGAAACCATGAATATACGCGTCAAGCATGTTACCAAGGCCGGCACATACACAATAATAGAGAAAACGTGTGCTATGCACGAGGATTGATGGCGGAAAACTAAACGGTAACAGATGGGGTAGAAAGATGTTTGTTATGTAAGGCCAATTGACAAATCATTTCCAGTTGAACGCCAGAAACTGTTTGACAGCCTGAGAATAAAAAGGATGTGTCAGTCTGTTAACGAGAAATAATATCAGTCAGCAGTCATTGGCTTGACCAAATTCGGCGCAAGGTTAGAACCCCCTCCCCAAGGGACTCTTAAAATATACTACAAAAACGACTCTTCAAAAGACAGTTGGACCCACGTTGAAAGAAAAACAAATGGTCAGGACAGGAAGGACTTCAGAGAGTACAAGAAGCACTCATCTGCCACTACTACCGCTGAAAAGCCATAGGGGCATTACGGACGGGCCAGACACGATAATTCCCAAGAATGCACAAGCCTGGGAACATGTCTAAAGTGGTCCCTGAAGCCATTTTTTTCCAGTTCAATAAATAAATGCGTGTAAAGAACTAGTAGATGGCCAAGAGACCAACCTTGGACATCTGGAAATCCACACTTTCTGGAAGCCACCGCCACAGTTCATCACTGCACTAGGTGGTTCACCAATGATTCACCTACTGAGAATCGAACCTGACCCAGTGGCACACATTCAATGTCGCCACCACCATCTACTCCTTTCACCAGCTGGGGGTCTCAACAATCCTTCTTACTAGTGAAGTCCAGCAATTACAACAATTACTAACCCCTTTTCCGGTCTAGGGCAGTGTCTGGTGCCTACCTTTCTCCCACTAGGACACATGGGCGATCTTGTTCTCTTATCTCTCCTCTGGAAATTTTGCCAAATATTTTTTTGCATATAGGACCCGTCTCTGTGGTGAAGGAGGTGGCGTGCTCGATTACTGCGTCTGTGGTTCCAGATTCCATACTGGATCGAGATGGATGAAGTGTACTTAAGAACAGTGGGTCGACGATAAATAAACACCGGGGTTAAAGCTTTGGTTGACAGCCAGCTGTGTCAAAATGCCCTCCAATATATCGCCCAAGTGTCCATCGTGAGTGACAAAGATGAGTACACCCAATCGTGCCACAGGTGGACAGCCAGGCCGGCCCCAGAGTTCGCGGGGCCCAAGGCATCAGGCGATAGTGGGGCCTCAGTGACAAGATTTATGAAGTTGATTACTTACCAATGCATGCGGTCGCCTTGCCCTAAGACCGCCTTGCACTTAAGATTTCTTTTCTGTGCAGTTGACATAATACACACCACACGGGCCCATGCCTTCTCATCTGACGAATGGTGCCGCAGCGGCTGTATTACGTTGGACACACCAGCTCTCGTCTGGCGACTGAAGTTAGACAACACAACCCCAGCTAGGACGGGTATGGATGACAACTTGCGAATAACCGAAATTGTAGTAGAAGTGTAGTGTCTGTGCAGTCTCTCTGCATTAGAACGAAGGAGTAGTGGAAGGGGCTCTAATGACCATTGTAGCTCAAGGGCCCTGAAACACAAGCAAAACAAAACAGAAGGTGCCTTCAGAACCTCTCCCGCTCTCTCTTGCCCCTAAGAAGCCAACTCACCTCGATCCAGTAACGAACCTGGAACACCACTTACAAAGTTGCCGACCTCCTTGCCTCTGCGTCACCCAAGTGGGTGGTGACGTTGGCTTCAGTACAACCTCATGTTCAAGGAGCATGCGCTGTAACAACTTTCAGCACAAGTCAGACACTTCCTCTTTAAGGCGTCTGGCACAACTGATGCAGCTCTTAATGCCAAAAGCAGCAGTAGTAGCAGCATCATGATGAAGAGGAGGAGAAAGCCGCGATACAAAACTGGAAGACAAGAGGCTGAATGGTATCGACTATTGGACACGAAAATGATGCAGGCAGCAAAGCAAGCGTGAATTTCAGTTCTGCAGCAGTAAGAAGGGGGTGAAGGGCGGAGGAGAGGGGTGTAAACCTGGCATGCACGCCATACACCAAATATCCTGCAGCAAGACCGTCATCTCTCATTGTGATCACAGGCTGTGCGCGACCGCCCTCCACTTTAATAGTTCAGATATGGGCGCTCTGTGTTGTAGTTTACCCCAAACCCTACCTCTCCCCCTTCTTTCCTCTCCTTTTTTCTCGACCAATCCCCCCCCCCTTTAAATCCACTTTGGAGGCACGAAAACCTAATGGACCATTTAAAGAGGATAACAGCATCTAGCCAAGGCTTTCATTGACAGAGGCTTGCTGATTGCGTCTGCGCACCACGCACAACACACCACTCCAATATTAATCAGAATCGATTCTTGACACAAGTTGCCAAAAAATGTGCCGCCATTATCCATTAGTGCAATATATTTCTAGTTTTTCTTCCCCAAAAAAAAGAAACCCCAATCAAAATTTGTTTAAAATTCATTACGCTCCAAATACGGAAATATTAAAATCTGTTTTGCGTCGTCGTCGTACGGAATCGGCCAAAGATGCAACCCAAAAAGCTTCTTCGTCTATCTCCCCCCTTTCACATTTTTCCACATTATCATAAATCCCGGAAGCCTTAAAAAGTCAGCCTGCAACGCTCCCATCTCTAATTACAGCGCGCCAAAAGCTTCAGGACAACCCTTTTCCCCGAATCTGTCTTCAAATGATCGGCATTCGGCAAAAACAGCTCACCTATAACGCTTGCAAAACAATCAATTTTGGGCAATTTTAAAATTCGGTAACAAAGGGGCCAACGGACCCGCTTCGATGGCGCAGGAGGTAGCATACTGGATTACTGAATCAGGGGTTCAACGTTCGATACAGGATCAAGGTGGGTTGGTTTCTTTTGAACGAGAGAGGGAGGTTCCAAGTGCACCTCCCGTCGGATGAGAAGTGAAGTTGTGGTCCTGTGAGGTGTATACGTTGTCATTTGCCCGTAAAAGAACCCTCTCGACTATACAACGGGTGGGGACTAGGAAAAATTCCCAGGTTGAGGACCTCGGTAGAGCAGCCGGAAGGACAGTAGACCGACGATAATCTCGTTTGCTTGTTGGTATTTTAGGGCCCTTCAACTACAAGGTCAATAGAGCCCCGTCCACTGCACAGTTCTAATGCATAGACTGCACAGACACTACACAAATGCGACGATTTTTGGGTATTAGCAGTATCCAGTTTTCACAAGCGGTCACCCATGTCAGTACTAGCTGGGGTTGTGTTGCTTAACTTCAGTGATCAGACGAGAACTGGTGTCCAACACAATTCGCCACTCTACCATTATTATTTCGTGGGACATTTCGAGGGACAAAGACAGGTACCCGACCCTGCCATAGACGGGTAAATGGTCAGTAGTTGCTTTAACAAAGAACCGACGTTACTTGCTTACCCACCTACTCCTGACTAGCCCACGAGAGTACGCCAAGCATTGGTTTTAAAGTTTAGAGCCCCCACCCCAACTCCGAATAATTCCAGACGGCCTGCATCAAAAGAAACCAATGAGACTGGGAACGGATGTATTGCGTTGGACACACCAGTTCTCGTCTGATCACTGAAGTTAAGCAACGCAACCCCAGCTAGTACTGACATGGGTGGCCGCTTGGGAAAACTGGGTAACGCTAACGCCCAAAATCGTCGCATTAGTGTAGTGTCTGTGCAGTCCCTGCATAAGAACTATGCTGTGGACGGGGCTCTAATGACTTTTGTAGTTGAAGGGCCCGAAAACACCAACAAAACAACAATCGACACCAGTTCTCGTCTGATCACTGAAGTTAAGCAACGCAAACCCAGTTAGTACTAGCATGGGTGACCGTTTGGCAACACTGGGTACAGTTAATATCCAAAAATCGTCGTAGCAGCGTAGTGTCTGTGCAGTCTCTGAATTAGAACTACGAAGTGGACGGGGCTCTAATGACTGTAGTTGAAGGGCCCTAAAACACCAACGAAACGAAAAACAAATCAATGAGACTAGTATAGTTGATTTGACTAGCGTCCATTTTTTGCCACATTGGGACCCAGAAGCGATCTGTTGGTCAGGTCCCAACCTAATGCTGCAAACCATAATAAGTAAAGGTAGGGGAGACCGAAGCAGACGTGGGAACAGGTTGTCCGTAAGGAGATGGCAGTGCGTGGGGTGGATGGGGACCTGGTGGGAGACAGAAGGGAGTGGAGGGCTAGAACCCGCAGACCCGACCCTGCCACTGGCAGGATAAGGGTATGAAGATGAAATTGGAAAGTGGATGAGGAAAAGGGGGAAGTTCACCGTTGAGTGTTACTGCAGATATGCAAATCAATCTCAGGGGCGAACCTGCAGACCTTAGATCGAATTACAAGGCCAAGAAATAACCGTTGAGAGGCCGAAAAACGAAATTGGTAAATGGATGGCTAGTTGTATGGATTTGATTCCAGATGAAAAAAAAAACCCTCACCACCGTAGGAAGACAGTAAAATTCAAATGGATTTCAGGAAGGCGGGCGGCCGGGGAGGGATCAACGTCACGAAGTTCGGCTTGCCACGCCCAAAATATTACACATTGATCGCCCTCTGCCAGCCACGGCTTTAAAAAATTCCAGTCCTTACCCGGAATTACATGAAATTGTGATCGATACTTTATCGTTTCTTTTCCCCGCCTCTCGTTCCCCCGCCCCAAGGACCTGCTCAATTTTAACAGTTCACATACCTTTAACGAAATTCGTCAATGCACATCGACTTACGCAATTTGAATGATACCGTTAGCAACACCCAGGATTGAACCTGTAGACACCCAATGTAGGAAGCGATCGCACTAACCGCCAACACGACGACCAAGTGGTAGAACTGTGTCCCAGTGGTAGAACTGTGAAGGAGGGCGAGGAGGCTGTACTGCACTATTCCCAATTCCACCACGGGGCGCTATCCGACAACCAGGAAATTGTACCGAGTTATGAATATTTAATGCCTAGTTCCGTATCACCACACTTCAACGCTAATCACGTCGCCACTGATGACATTTTGATGACGTTTTGTGCTAGTGCGTTATGAAGGACCGCCAGCGCAATTCCTTAAGTGCAGCGCTTTATTTGGAGTCACCGCACGCCGCCGTCATGTCTTACATTATCCTCCGCCATTTTTCAAGCAGACAGCTCAACCGCCAGCCAATCAGAACGCAGCGTGACGTGCGGGACGCTATGTGAGTTGGCCACTGGTCAACTCAACTACCGTCACGCATAGCTGCTCTGCGGCGCCCCAAGTAGCAGTGTGACGTCACCATTTTTTGTGCTGTGTCGTCTGATTCAACGGTAGTAGCGTTAGCGCGTGGATATACGGAACCAGGCATAACTCTTTGAGAACGAGCCCTTTTGCGAGTAGTGACGTCATCGTGCACGTCGTACGCGGGTCAGCTTTACCTGCCATCCGAAGGAAACCAAATTTGCCGGCCAGGGTCGAACCTGCAAACACATAACATGAGTTGATCTCTTATATCCTGGGAATGTTACCCATTTCACATCGTACACAGGACACGTCAGTTACGTCGCGTCGGCCAGGATCGAACCCGGAGCGGCAAATTCTCGCCATGAGCACCAGTTCTCGTCTGATCACTGAAGTTAAGCAACGCAATCCCAGCTAGTACTGACATGGGTGGCCGCTCTGAGTATCGCTAATACCCCAAAATCGTCGCATTAGTGTAGTGTTTTAGAACAACGCAGTGGACGGGGTTGTAGTTGACGCAGTGGACGCCCTAAAACACCAACAAACAAACAACAACAGGATCGAACCTGTAACCACGCAAGTTTCCCTACCAAAATACAACTGTCGCTAGAATCCATTCCATCACACGCATGTGCATGGGCCCTAAAGACCATTGAAGTTGATGGGCCCTAAACCACAAACAAACACGCATGTGCACTTTCCTCCTCTCGCCCAGTGCTAGCCGGCAGGGAGCGGCGAATTGCGTTGGACACACCAGATCACTGAAGTAAAGCAACCCAACCTCAGTTAGCACTGACACGGGTGGTCGCTTGGGAAAACTGGGTACTGCTAACACCCAAAAATTGTCGCATTAGTGTAGTGTCTGTGCAGTCTCTGCATGACAACTACACTGTGGGCGGGGCTCTAATGACCTTGTAGTTGAAGGGCCCTAAAACACCAACAAACAACAACAACCAGTGCTAGCCATATACCAAGGTCAGGATTCAACCTTCTATTGATGACTGCAGGCAGGTGCATGAAGGAGGTCAGAGGGTCTGACGTCTGCAAATGGTATCGATGGTGAAGGACCTTCAAATATCCCAATCATCAGCTTTCCAAAACCCCCGCGAGGTAGTTGCGATATCAAGTTGGCAGTTCGTTCAGAGAGTCTCTCCCCACCCCTCCCTCCGGTAAATCTAATCTCTAATTATTATTCAACAAGACAAGTGTGAGATACCCTACTGTGGTGTCAGATAATACGAGGTAGATCGAGGACCTGGGATCTACGAAAAGCCAACCCCAACACTGGTGTCCATGATAGCTGCAAGTTGCAACATGTGATGTCGTCACTATATTCTGACGTCATCAACAACCAACATACGATAGCTACCTCCATTACTACATGGTGCTCGAAATTAAGAGAATAAAGGCATTTATTAATCATCATACCCTTATCCCGCCTGTGGCAGGGTCGGGTCTGCGGGTTCTAGCCCTCCACTCCCGTCTACTTCCCACCAGATCCCCGTCCACACCACACACTGCCATGTCCATACGGACAACCTGTTCCCACCTCTGCTTCGGTCTCCCCCTACCCCGGGTGCTACCGACCACCTGCATTCCTGGTATGGCCCTAACGAGCTCCTCATACCCTCTTCTCATTACGTGCCCCATACCACCTCAGCCTATTCTCCCTCGTCTTTTCGGCGATGTCCACCACCCCCAGGCTACCTCTGATATACTCATTCCTGAGAAGACCTGCGTCAATGGTTCTAGGTCCGATACTCGATCCGGGTGAATCGGCGTATTTCGGGCGAGTGAGAAGCCTCGAGCGCGTCTTCTGTTGGATAGGAAGTAAAACCGTGGTCCTGTCTGGAGTACAACGTCATGTGAACGTATAAGAACCCTCTCCACAATGCAACGAGTGGATGACGGTAAATTCCCAGGTGTAGGAGCTCGGTAGAGTGCCCCAACCAACAGTAAGCTGACCATAAATAAGCATATGGCTTGTAGCTTTGGTCGGCAACTGGCTGCGGAGAAACACTGTCCAATATTATCCCCCTTGTGACCATTCAGAGGGACAACATGAGCACCCGACCATGCAAAAGGAGGGAAAAGCGGTTAGTACTCGCTTTGCTCAGATATACTGTGTAGATGGCGCTGTAAAAGAGGTAAGCTTAAAACATGGTCATTTGTTCTTTGCTCAGCCCCCATCCGCTGCTGACAACTTGCACCCCAGAGATAGACTACTGTGGGTCCTCCGGGTCTGCAGGTACCGGGCCCTCCACTCCCGCCTTACTGCCAGCAGACACCCATTGAACCCTACACACTACCAAATCCCTTCTCACAACCTGTTTCCACGCCTGCTTTGGCACTTGCCGACGAGGGAGCAGGCAGCAGTTGACACTGGTGTTTGTAACTTGAGCATACTGACGTCATTGTCCAATGGAACCCGATCCCCACCTCAGTGTCCAGGGTGGTCGCGCACATGTTAACACAAGTTGAGTGTTAGTTCTAAAGGATACGTGGGTAACCTGACCTAGCACTGTAGTCCTAATTCATCTGATAATCCTCTCATGAATTTGTACCCTCAGGAGAATTGCGTTGGACACACCAGTTCCCCTCATCACTGAAGTTAAGCAGCGCAACCCCAGCTAGTAGTGACATGGGTGGCCGCTTGGGAAAACTGGGCACTGCTAATACCCAAAATCGTCGCATTAGTGTAGTGTCTGTGCAGTCCCTGCATAAGAACTATGCTGTGGACGGGGCTCTAATGACTTTTGTAGTTGAAGGGCCCGAAAACACCAACAAAACAACAACAACAATCGACACCAATTCTCGTCTGATCACTGAAGTTAAGCAACGCAAACCCAGTCAATACTAGCATGGGTGACCGTTTGGCAACACTGGGTACAGTTAATATCCAAAAATCGTCGTAGCAGCGTAGTGTCTGTGCAGATTTTGCGTTAGAACTACACAGTTAACGGGGCTTTAATGACCATCGTAGTTAAAGGGTCCTAAAACACCAACGAAACGAAACATCATCATCATCATCGTACCCTTATCCCGCCTGTGGCAGGGTCGGGTCTGCGGGTTCTAGCCCTCCACACCCGCCTATCTCCTATCAGGTTCCCGTCCACCCCACACAATGCCATGTCCCTACGGACAACCTGTTCCCACGTCTGCTTTGGTCTCCCCCTACCCCGGGTGCTACCAACCACCTGCATTCCTGAGTTAAAGGGTCCTAAAACACCAACGAAACGTAGAATAAAAAAAATAATGGAATTGGACTCAATTAAGGGCACTTTTCCGTGCACTGGTGACATCATGCACGCCTCAATGCTTTACACCACATCCAACGGAACGTGCACTGCGGGTCTTCTCTCGTAGCCGGAAAGAAGCCAATTGCCTCGATGCAGGATCGAATCTGGAACCACTGAAGTAGTGGTCCACCAGTGAACCCACGTCCGCCAGTGAGTACGAAATTTCTGAAGCGCCCCTGTCGCATCTCAACCTTGAAAGCCTCGCTACTAAACGCTATACTTGGTTCTCCCATGAAAATGATGAGATCAATGCGACAACGCTTTTAAAGGCGACAGCATCAAATGTTTAAAGTATCTCGCAGAATGACAGCACAGAAATTCCCAAGTGTCCAATTGGGCCGTTTATGGACAACACTGCTCGACCACCTCAACACAACATTTGGGTGCCCTTTGTCCCATCGGAACTCTGACCACACCAATTGCTGGGCAGAAATTTTATGCAGCCAGCTGTCAACCTAATGCTATATCCATTGCTTATTTAACATGGGTCTACTACATTCTTCATGGAGGGCACTTTGCTAAACCGACATCAGGACAGGGCGTGCTTGTACACCTGGGAATTGTTCCTACAATCCACGGATAACGGGCTCTTTCGCGTGCAGTGATGATGCTGTACATGCCACACAAAGCGACGGGTTTACTGCCCACACGGCACAAGGTGCATTCTGGGAATTCCGCGCATCTCGCCATCTGCCTCGACCAGCATCGATCCAGCAACCATGAACCAGCTAGCTAACAACGGTAACCAAAACTCCGGCACTATAAATTCGGAAGTCAAGCAGAGTCAAGTGCCCATCTTTGTCCCTCGGGATGGACACAGGGGTCACGTGTTGGTCGATATTTTACGCAGCCGGCTGCGTTTATTTATTGTCGGCCTACTGCGAGTAGGAGCACTCTACCGACGACACCAGGAAATGTTGCCGAACTACATGCATGGATTACGCCGCATAATGAGGGTTCGTCTCCGTGTAATGTACGCACTACTCTGAACCGTGGCTTTACTTCCCATAAGCAGGAAGGTGCACTGCAAGTCTCTCTGGCCAGAAGTCAGTAGCCTCACTCCAGGATGGAACCTGGAACCATTGACGCCACTGGAGCAGATTCCGACGCGTCAAAAAAAAATATTAAATGCAGGGTGTTTTTCTTTCATACAAACGAAAAATACTAAATCTTGTTTATGTCAAAATAGCCATGAGGGAAGTCGAAATTAACACCCCATAATTAAGGCTTGGCGCAGTACCACCCAGTCAACCAACGCAAGAGTCGTGGGTGCCCTAAAAACTTTCAAGGTCTAATGGTCCCTGCAGTAAAGTGGGGAAACTAGAAAAGTAAATGTCACACTCCCCTTGAAATGAAAATGAATGTGACGGGAAAATTTAATTTCAAGGCAGTCAGCCAGTTGGGCCTGAAGAGGGTCCAACAGTAGGAGCACTAGTCAAGGGCTAGTGGTGGGCGTTAAGGCTATGGCAGATGTTCGAGGTGTGCAGACATAGAACGGTAATTTGAGCTTCACACAACGCCCCCTACATCCTTTTTACGTACGGTGTATGCTGATGCGACACGTCACGTGGGAAGAGCGCACTTCGACATTTAGGGGATTCGGAAACAGAGGTAAAAAGCCAATGAGAAATCGCCAACCCACTTCCTTTTTTGGATTTAGACCTACTGACTAGTAAGGTAGCGGGGTAGACCCCAGAGTGACATATCGGTATTTGATATTATCATAACAGTGTTCCGACAAAGGGGGTGTGGAGGACTGCCAAACCTGCAACTACTAACCCATGTTTGTACTGGGACACATCATAATCATTGCGTTGGACACACCAGTTCTCATGAGATCACTGAAGTTAAGCAGCGCAAGCCCACGTTAGTACCAACATGGGTGGTTGCAAGCTCATCTCCAGCAAGCAGCCTCCTAAGGGTTCGTCCTGTTATGGCTGCTTGGCTAACTCCCCAACCCATTAAATGAATCCAGAATCTCGCCCTTCTCCAGCCCGTGGATGGGCCGGTCTGCGGGTTCCAATCCCCCACCCACGCCTATCCCCAACCAGGCCCTCATCTACTCCACACACAACCATGTCCCTCTGTACAGCCTGTTCCCACGTCCACCTTGGTCTTCCACTACCCCTGGTGCCCCCAGTCACCTGTATTCCCATGATGGACCTAATGAGTTCCTCCTCCCCCTTCTCATCACGTGCCCATACCACCTCAACCTATTTTCTCTCATCTTTTCCGCGACCCATGAGACGGTATCGTTACACAGTCGGCTCCCAAACTTCAACCCTTATGCTTATTTGCCCCTATCGTTGGACTACTTTTCTTCCTCTGGACACCTTTCCTCCACTAACACCAGGGGAAGGCGAGCTCCTACACCTGGGAATTTTGCCGATCTCCATGCTCCAGATAATACGGGTTCTCTCGCTCGAAAGTAGTCAAACCACCTCGATCCAGTATCGAATCTGGAACTACTGACGCAGTAGACGAGCAGGCTATCTGTGGAGTCATTCCAACATACGAGAGTAACAATTCTCAAAAAGTAACCACAGGCATCGATTTCAGATGCGTTGGGACTGTTAAGCCCTATTCCAAGGTTGCTATCAATTCATGCAAGTTTCAAGCCAATTTTCGGTCAGGCAAGCATAAACTTCCGCTTGCTTGTGTTTTAGGGTCCTTCAACTACAAAGGTCATTAGAGCCCCGCCCACAACATAGTTCTTATGCAGAAACTGCGACGATTTTTGGGTTTTAGCCGTACCCAGCCTTCCCAAGCGGCCACCCATGTCAGTACTAGCTGGGTTTGGTTTGTTGGTGTTTAAGGTCCCATCAACTACAAGGTCATTAGAGACCCGTCCACTGCATAGTTCTAGTGCATAGTCTGCACAGACACTACACTAATGCGACGATTATTGGGTATTAGCAGTACCCAGCTTTCCCGAGCGACCACCCATGTCAGTACTAGCTGGGGTTGCGCTGCTTAACTTCAGTGATCAGACGAGAGAACTGGTGTGCCCAACGCAATTCGCCGATCCCCCATAAACTTCCGGTATATGACAAAAAAAATTCAGTGACACCCTCCAGTAACCTGCAGGTAAGATGCGGCCTACCTCTTCGGATGCAACACATTAGTGGATCGAATGCCTTCTCCTCCTTCCGCAATTCTTACAATAATTTTTGTTCCACAATTTTTACCATTATTTCCCATTGCCGCTCAATATCAGGATAAGAGTACAGGCGCATATAAATTCCAGTGGTTTCCCCCGTCTTCCACAGATCGAAAAAATGCCTTTGTGAAAACCACACCGGAATTGAACCGAGGCACACCGAAGCCAAGTTTTTTTTTCCGAAAAATAACAATACTTCCGGACATCTAACACGCTATGCCCCCGTTTTCTTTTGCTTTCCAGAATTGCTTGGGAAATTGAAAAGCTGTTGCAATCCTGTCTATGAGGAGCAGTTGGAATTTCCGGTTTTTATAACGTGATTTTTATTACCTATCACCCGAATGGACACAAGAAAAACTCGCTGACAAGTGCCCTTTAACAAAGGTCTGACAGGACCATTACCAACAGCCAGGGATATCTTCACAAATAAGGCCATAGTTAGACCTGTTTCCATGTCAACACGGGGTTTTTTCAGGCGACGTACTGATGGCAATTTTCGGGCAGTGGCCTGTAATCGTTTGTCACCCTCCGTTACATGAAATCATAAGGGCCTCGCTAATATTTTGGTGATAACGCACCAATCCACAGCTGGTAATCGAACTCAGTCCGCTAGCACACCTGACAATTCCACCAACCGCTGGAGACCCATGTAAACCACGCCAGGAGGATGGTCGACTTCCTTCACCTTTGAACACTTCCACTCTACACCCAGCTCCATCCTTTTCACATAACAACGGTGGGTGTCATCACTACCCAAAAAAAACCCTAACTTCATCATCCCCTTATCCCGCCTGTGACAAGGTCGAGTCTGAGGGTTAGAGCCGTCCACTCCCGCCTATCTCCCACTAGGGCCCCGCCTTCCCCGCACTACAACGATGAAAACACACGTATAATTTGGCAAAATTTTCAGGTGTAGGAGCATGAAAGGGGATTGCAGCAAAAGTGCCCCTACAAAATAGAAGGGCAGACGATAAATCTTTCATCAGATCGATCTTGCGCCTGAATGGCACACTCCACCCTACCATGGTTGGTTGGTTGGCGTAATAGGGCCCTTCAACTACAAGGCCATTAGAGCCTCGTCCACTGCGTAATTCTAATGCAGAGACTGCACAGCCACTACACTAACGCGACGACTTTTGGGCATTAGAGGTACCCAGTTTTTCCAAGCGGCCACCCATGCCAGTACTAGCTGGGGTTGCCTTGCTTAACTTCGGTGATCAGACGAAAACTGGTGTGTCCAACGCAATAAGCCGCTACCCTACCCTGAGCGGGAAAAAGGTTGGTAGTACTATCTCCCACTCCTATTGTTTGTTTCATTGTGTTTTTGGGCCCTACAACTACCAGGTCATTAGCGTAATTCTAAGGCCGGTCGCACACACAGCTACTTGCAGCAGCCAATAGTGGCGATCATTGGTCGCTGTACACGGCCACCAGTGGCTGCCACAGGCGGCAGCAACGAGATCTCGTCCTTGCGATAATAGGAAAAATGCCGCCACTGGCGACAAGTAGCGAGATACGGCGACTGCCGCAGCTTGTGGCTCAGTAGCGCTACTGCAAACGCCGTGTCTGCGCTGAGCCTATTTGATTCCAATTAGAAACGCAGTCCACAACGTGTGATCGCCACTACCCTAATGCGACGATTTTTGGGCATTAGCGGCACCCAGTTTTTCCAAGCGGCCATCCACGCCAGTACTAGCTGGGGTTGCCTTGCTTAACTTCAGGATCAGACGAGAACTGGTGTGTCCAACACAATAAGCCGCTACCCTACTCTGGGCAGGAAAAGGGTTGGTAGTACTATCTCCCACTCCTATCGTTTGTTTCGTTGGTGTTTTACGGCCCTCCAACTACCAGATCATTAGATCCCCGTCCAATGCGTAATTCTAATGCAGAGACTTCACAGAAACTACACTAATGCGACGATTTTGAGGCATTAGCGGTACCCAGTTTTCCCAAGCGGCCACCCACGTCAGTACCAACTGGGGTTGCGCTGCTTAACTTAAGAAATCAGAAGAGAACTGGTGTGTCCAACGTAATACAGCCGCTATCCCAATCCAAAACCCTAACCCTGCTTAGTACAGTAATTTCAATCTGCCCTTGTCAATCGAGCATGCGCATTTCAACGCCTACTGTTGAAGAACGTGGTAATTGCAGAAATGACATTCATTGCATTAAAATCTGATTTGCATAGAGCCCCAGTTTCAAATCGGACAACCTAAGAAAGAGCAACATGTTATTTGCAGGGGTGCCGCAGCACCCTCTATCTTTGATTAGGGTCTAAATCAAGTTATTACAATTTAGTTACATTTTTGGAGAGGAAAGGAGAGGAGGGGGGGAAATCCGATAAATCTTTCTGTAGCATTTGAAATAAAAAAAGATCAGCTTAGTCCATCATAATATTCAGACTGCATCCACAAATCGATGCACAAATTCGTTTTATGATTCAAATCTATGAGAGACATGCGAATTTCGCATCAAAACTGCAGCTGCGTAACAAACGACACGACAACCCGATCCGGGCCTTGCGGCAGCTTCGCGCCCCCATACTTGTACAAATATAAAAGTACATTTTATTCACAGTCCCTTTCCAGTCTCTGACCCCCCCCCGTTCCCCTAGCTCTCCATCACAATTTGAGTAGCCTATCAAATCGATTTGTATTCCGATATTAAATGAGAAACTGGAGAGGTTAGTTAGGGACAAGCCAAGTCCACTCATTTCCGCCCAAAAGTTTTTGGTACGAAAATTCCGACCAACCCTCCATTTTTATTACAGGGTATCCAATGAAATTAGCGACAAGAAAGCAGCCAACAGCTGCAAGTTTCAACGAAACCCCACTTCCTCCCCTGTCCCATTCCTCCACCCTGGTTGTATGATGACGAAGAGTATAAAGGGCTCCTTCCGGGGTGTTCAGAATGGGTGTCGAAAACAAATGCTGTGGCATAAAGGTAGTGGGAGTCGAAAGACGGAAATACATTTCCGCACCCACAGGGTGTTGCCTATGGGTCATTTTCACGGTTAACGGTGGTCCCACGAGATAAAGAATACCAACTCCAGCCATAGACTAAATAAAAGCAGGGTAACACCTCCTAACCGATCTGTTTCCGCCAGAAGGACAATTTCGAGCAGCGACGCCAAGGGGACAACATCCTACACCTGGTAATTTTGTCAATCTACAAGTACATTTGTTGTTGTTTGTTGGTGTTTTAGGCCCCTTAAACTACAAAGGTCATTAGAGCCCCGTCCACAGCATAGTTCTTTGCGACGATTTTTGGGTATTAGCAGTACCCAGTTTTCACAAGCGGCCACCCATGTCAGTACTAGCTGGTGTTGAGCTGCTTAACTTCAGTGATCAGACGAGAACTGGTGTGTCCAAAGCAATTCACCGCTTCCCCTACTAGTACACTTCAATACGTGTAGAAAAGGACTGTTTCCTGCGCAGTAACATCATGCACACCACACGGGGTCACGGCTTTACCTCCCATTCGATCAAAAGTCGCCTTTGCCAGCCACAATCGAACCTTCAGTGATGGATTTACCAGTCCACCGGTTAGGAGGGCCAAGGACGGTAACGCTTAACGTGGACTGAACAGGCATCCTGCAACTTATATTCACGCCTAAATGGCTCCTTCTTTCAACCCCTGGCAATGAGGCCGATATATGTATAGCGCCCACCCCGCACATGACCACCGGCTTTTCTTCCCAATCGATGGAAGGTTTTCTGATCCAGAAGAAGCCAGGATTGATCCTGCAATCGCAACTGCTAACCCTCTTCCCGTTCACGGTGGGGAGCGGCGTGTTGCGTTGGACACACCAGTTCTCGTCTGATCACTGAAGTTAAGCAACGCAAGCCCAGGTAGTACTGACATGGGTGGTCGCTTGGGAAAGCTGGGTACTGCTAATACCCAATAATCGTTGCATTAGTGTAGTGTCTGTGCAGACTATGCACTAGAACTATGCAGTGGACGGGTCTGTAATGACCTTGTAGTTGACGGGACCTTAAACACCAACAAATCCAAAAAATCCCGTTCACGGCAGGGTCGCGTGCCCATCTTGTCCCTCTGAACGGACATAAGGATGACATATTTAACGGGGTGTTTCCGCAGCCAGCTGCCCACTAAAGCTGCAACCCCTATACTTATTTATCGTCGGTCTACTATTCGTTGGAGCACTCCACCGAATATCTCCACATGGGAATTTTGCCTCATCCCAGGGAGCGGCAGATTGCTTTGGACACACCAGTTCTCGTCTGATCACTGACGGTAAGCAACCCAACCCCAGCTAGTACTGACATGGGTGGCCGCTTGGGAAATCTGGGTACCGCTAGTATCCAAAAATCGTCGCATTAGTGTAGTGTGTGTGCAGTCTCCGCATCAGAACTACACGGTGGACGGGGCTCTAATGACCTTGGAGTTGAAGGGCCTGAAAACACCAACAAACAGAGTTGCCTCATCCATCCATAATCAGTACAGCTATCGAGCAACATTAAAAGACACGGGAGCGGCGAGTTGCGTTGGACACACCAGTTCTCGTCTGATCACTGAAGTTAAGCAACGCAAGCCCAGTTAGTACTGACATGGGTGGTCGCTCGGGAAAGCTGGGTACTGCTAATACCCAATAATCGTCGCATTTGTGTAGTGTCTGTGCAGTATATGCATTAGAACTATACAGTGGACGGGTCTCTAATGACCTCGTAGTTGACGGGACCTTAAACTCCAACAAACAAACAAATTAAAAGACACGAAGTCGTGGAATGTCATGGCTGTTTTGGCAGACCCTACATTGGAAATCACTGCCATAGGCAGCCAAACCTGTGCCATTCTCACCAACTTGTAAATGTGCTATTATCTACTTTACCACTTAGTCACGTCACAGAATGACCTTCGACATGCGTCAATTAAGTTCAACGTACTGACCACCATTTTGGAAGGAGGTTAACAAAAACTTAAAATGAAGTTTTCTGTACAAAATAAACTGTACAAGGCCATTTACGGTGCAATAGACAATCCCTGTCGGGACTTGTATGTTCAAGTTTGCAAACCAACACGACAGGTATCGTCGTCACAATCACCATCGGTATCCAAATATTTATATTCTCATAGCATCGACTACAACATTTTCTCATCCCCGAATTTTACATCCTCTTCACCTTCAATTATTTAAAAACACATTTTTTGTTACTTATGATGAACATTTGCAATTCAGGTAATCACCTGCCGGTGGTCAATTTTCCACTTCATCTAAAAATAACCAACAAGGTAGGCAGGCAGCTCAGGAAGACATCTTATTGGTTTGGGCTTTTTTGGTGTTTGGAGGGCCCTTCAACTACGACAGTCATTAGCGCCCCTTCGTTTGTTGGTGTTTTAGGGCCCTTCAACTATACAAGGTCATTAGAGGCCCGTCCACAGCATAGTTCTTCTGCAGAGATTGCACAGACATTACACTGATGCGACGATTTTTGGGTATTAGCAGTACCCAGTATTCCCAAGCGGCCACCCATGTCAGTACTAGCTGGGGTTGCGCTGCTTAACTACAGTGATCAGGCGAGAACTGGTGTGTCCAACGCAATTCGCCGCTCCCATTAGCGCCCCGTCCACTGCGTAGTTCTAATGCAGATTCTGCACAGACACTACGCTGTTATGACGATTGTTGGGTATTACCAGTACCCGGTGTTCCCAGGCGGTTACCCATGCCAATATTAGCCGGGGATGTGTTGCTTAACTTCAGTGATCAGAGGACAACTAGTGTGCCAAACGCAATACAACAGCCCTCCTCTTTTTTGGTCTTTTCACGGCACATTCCCTTTTAAAAGCCAACTGTCATGAGAACTAAAATGCAAACCAACTAGGCCTACTAACACCTTCCCCGCTTATGACAAGAGTCGGGTACCTATTTTGATCCCACTAGGACAAACGGGTGGTATTTTTACGCAGCCGGCTGCCGACCTCATGCTGCAACCCTTATGCATATTCATCGTCGGCCTACTGTCCGTTGGGGCTCTCCACGGACGCCAGGGGGGTGCGAGCTTCTGTACCTGGAAATTTTGTCTCATCTACCCATTGCATATTAGAGAGGGTTCTTTGACGTGCAAATGCCATCGAACACCACACGGGACCTCGGTTTTACTTCTAAACCTTACTCTGAGCCACTCTCTCGCTCGAAGGAAATCAACCCACCTCGATCCAGTATCGAACCTGGAACCACTGGCGCAATAAATCGAGCAAGCTATCAATTGCGCCACCGAGGCGGGTCCTCTCAAAGCGGGTAACCTCTTCAATCCGAACATGCCCTTTCCCCAATCAGTTCGGACTAGTTAGGTTGCACTGTACCTTAAAAATTGTTTTCTGCCAATCCCTCCTGGGTTAGGCCCCACAAATTATTTACCGATCTACATGTATATGTTTTACTCAGTACAGGTTGTGTCAGAGGGATCTGGAACGAAGCGGTGGTGTCGGAGGGATCTGGAACGAAGCGGTGGTGTCGGAGGGATCTGGAACGAAGCGGTGGTGTCGGATGGAAGAGGCGGTTTGTCTCGATAAGGTTCGATCCTGCGACCATGGACTCGGGAAGCCGTCTTAGGGAAACAGAAATTCCACTCCCAGAAATTCAAGAGAAGAAAGCAATTGAAAGGAGACAGATGCCGACAGGTAAATATAATGGCGACGTGAAAAATAAACATGAAGACGGATGGGCGGTTTGATTTATTTGATTATGGAGTGTCGGCCTATCTACCTCTGAAGATAATTTACCGAACCGGTGGGAAGAAATGAAAGAGCGAGCGGCTACACCTGCTACAGCGAGTATATCTTTCTCCGTGTAGAAGGGGTTCATTTATGTGAGGTAGAGTGACATCATGTGCACCCACACAAGCCTTCGAAAAAAGGCGCACTTCTACCAAAAAAAATTTATCCATTTATTTGGCTAGGGTTGAACCTGCAAACAGGCTACACATCTGAATCTACAGGAATGGGATGAAAGGAGTTGGAGTAAGACACGAGTTGGGAGGAAGAGATCCCATGGACAAACAACTGAACATTGGCTTTACAGGACTGGTCGGGGACCAAACCACACAATCATTTTAGATCATTGGTGCAGCCAAGTTGCGTTGGAAACACCAGTTCCAGTGAGATCACTGAAGTTAAGCAGCGCAAGCCCACATCAATACCAACAAGCGTGGTTGGTAAAGAACGTTGGGTGTTGCAAATTAACCCTCTCCTTTGTCATTTCACCTTCCTCCTCATCTCCTGCAGGCCGCCTCATAAGGGTTCATCCTGATATGGCTGCCTGGCTTACTCCCCAACCCACAAACTAATCCAGTATTTGAATAAAGTAAGCGGCAAACAAGATCATAGAACGTCGGCCAGGGCCACGGTAGGGAGCGGCGAGTTGCGTTGGACACACCAGTTCTCGCCTGATCACTGAAGTTAAGCAACGCAAGCCCTGTTAGTACTGACACGGGTGGTCGCTCGGGAAAACTGGGTACTGCTAATACCCAATAATCGTCGCATTAGTGTAGCGTCTGTGTAACGTATGCATTAGAACTATGCAGTGGACGGGTCTCTAATGACCTTGTAGTTGACGGGACCTTAAACGAACGGGAGTCAGGGCCACGCTCTTGGAAAACCGTGTTTCGTCTGCGGCCTGCAGACTCTCTATGAAAACGAATTTGGTCGCCGACCTTTCTAATCGAGTTCAACACCACTGTTTAAAGCAATGGACTCCCTACACAAAAGAATGCCAAAGCAACTACTAACCATTTCCCGCTTATGGCAGGGTCGGGTACCCATCTTTGTCCTTCTGGATGGCCACGTAGGCGATCAGATGGATGGTATTTCTACGCAGTTGTCAGCCGACCTGATGTTACAACCTCTAGGCTTATTTATCGTCCGTATACTGTTCGTTGGGACACTTCACCGATGCCGGGGGGGGGGGGGGGGCAAGCTCCTACACCTCGGAATTTTGGTCGCAATGTAGAGAGGGTTCTGTCACGTGCAAATGACATCGTACACACCATACACTAGGCACCGGCTTTACATTCCATCCCTGGCTTTTTTGTTTTGTTGGTGTTTAAGGGCCCTTCAACTACAAGGTCATTAGAGCCCCGTCCACTGTGTAGTTCTAATGCAGAGACTGCACAAACAGTACACTAATGCGACGACTGTTGGGGTATTAGCGGTACCCTGTTTTCCCAAGCGCCTACCCATGTTAGTACTACCTGGGGTTGCGTTGCTTAACTTCAGTGATCAGACGAGAAGTGCTGTGTCTAACGCAATAAGCCGCTCTTCCATCCTCGGGGCCTCTCGCCCCAAAATAAGTCAACCCACCTCAACCGAGTATCGAACCCGAAACCACTGACGCAGCTGTCAAGCACTCTGCTGTCGCTCCTCTGCTGGGTCACGCCTCCTACACAAGAGGATATCTCGCAAATAAAGGTGAAAATAAACTTTATTCATAGCACATTCAACGCTGATTTTTATTTTAATATCGATCACCACTGCTTCTGCTAAGGCCATTCACCGACACGTCGAGAAAGAGCTCCTACAACTTGGAACTTGTCGATTTCTAGAGCAGCTAAAAATATACAATTGTGTGCATATAATCCTATCATGGCTTCCTAACCCTTCTTATCGCCTATGGCAGGGCCGAATACCCACTGATCCCATCAGAATTGTGAACCATGTACGATTCAATGGTCGATATTTTTACGCAGCCGACTGCCGACCTACTGTTGCAACCACTTCTAATAATGTCGGTCTATTATCTTAGTGTGAGAATTCCGTCCACTGACCCCAGGTCCTACACCAGACAATTCGCGCTGATCCCCAAGCAGATTTTAACGCCGCATGGAAAGGGCTCTTTTACATGCAGTGGTGGCATCGTACAAACCACAAGGTGCACAGCATTCTACTTCAACTCCGACGAAAGGCACACTTGGGGCCGGCCTTTCACACGGGAGAAGTTACTCGCCTTGGTCAGGATCGAACCAACAACTTCACACGTATGCGCCAGTCTGCCAAGAAGGTGGACTCGCCACCTGTAATCTAGCGAGAAGAGGCAGATGAGGCAGGTTCGTCCCCCCTGGCGTGGGTGGAGTGCCCCGAGGAGCAGCAGACCGTCGATAAACAAGCGTAGGGGTTGCAGCTTTTGACGGCAGCCAGCTGCTAAAAAATCACCCTTGTGTCCATTCAGAGGGACAAAATGGATACCCGGTCCTGCCATAGGCGGGAAAGGAATTAGAAGTTCCTCTGTTGCCTCTACCTTCAACAAAACATGGAAATTTTTAAAAAGGACAGAACACTTGTATTGGAGAGTAAGGGGATCGAACATGAATACACCCGCACAGTCGAAAAGTAAACCCAAGCATCACAATGAAGTCATGCATTTTATGAACAATCCTCTCGACAAAGTCTGGTGCAAGCAAATATCGATAGAGCAGCTTTAAAAAAAAAGAAACGAAAGTTTAACGTCAACTACACAGGTTTAAAGGTGATGGGCACCGGCAACAACCATCATGGGACTAGTCACATTTTCAAAAATTCAAGGCACATGCAATAATTATGAGAAGCAAACATTCAAAGTTAACTTTGCCATTCGTGAATGACCCACTCCTCCCCTTCCTACAACTCCTGCTGACCTTTGTTGTCTTCCGGGCAACTTCCAACCGCAATGTCACGAAACGATCTCGGGACGGAAGACATAATTCAGGGTTTTCTTTTAGTCCGAATGAAACCGGTTGCCCGAGTCAGTATCGAACGTGTACCCCTCATTGGCACATCATCGAGATCGCACTTTAATTTTAGGAAGCACAGAAACAAGCATTTTCCTTTACATCGTTTACAGAATATCAAGTAAACAAAAACATCTTGAAGAGGGGGTGGGGGGCTATATGGCCTTAACAGGGTGCCCCCGTTAGAAGAATTCTAGAAGAATGTCGATAGCTCAAGCGCAAAACTCCAGTGGCAGGAATTGGGGCTCTGTAGCATGGCGCTTCCTATTACTGGTGCATTCAAACCCCTTTCACACCATTTGGGAGGGTCTCTAATGACCTTGTAGTTGACGGGACCTTAAACTCCAACAAACAACAACAACCATTTGGGTATTCAGGATACTTCTACGGGAGGAATTCGTTGTAGGTCTATTGGGCAGGCCTCACCCCCCCTCCCATGACGATTACTGCCAGAATACCACTCAACCCCATCCTTGCGAATTTCTGGATTGCTCTCTGGATGAGGGTCGAACGGCGTACAAGCAACTCCAGATCCAACACAAGGCGAAGTTTGTCTTCCCTTTGTCGAATAGACAACCATTGCCGCTGACAGAAGTGATCCCGGTGTCAGAGGAACGCATGTGCATATTTCGGACTCCTCGGTGTCAGTGTTTTTATTTCGCAGGAAAGTAGGGAGCGGCAAATTGCGTTGGACACCCCAGTTCTTTTCTGATCACTGAAGTTAAGCAACGCAACCCCAGTTAGTACTGACAGGGGTGGCTGCTTGGGAAAACTCGGTATCCAACCTGGTATCCATCCTAGTATCCGCATTAGTGTAGTGTCTGTGCAGCCTCTGCATCAGAACTACACAGTGGACGGGGCTCTAATGACCTTGTAGTTGAAGGGCTCTAAAACACCAACAAACAAACGCAGGAAAGTAGAATTTACGACGAACCCCACACCTGCTCGAAAAATCATTATACAATACATATTCTAAAGAACCTCTCTCTCTGGCAGCAGCCTGGGTGGTCATGGTACCCAAGTTCAATTCCCACCGAGATCAATGGGAGTATGTCTACGAGATTGGTAAACACTCCAGCTAATGTATTGTTTGACAGGGCTACGCAATAACGGGATCGTTCAGCCTGTGGCTTACCTGACCACTGCACCGTTGAACTTGAACAGCCTAAAATGGATCCTGGGCGCAATTCTAATTTTCTCCCGGGACATCAGTATCATTAACCTCCGATATTTGCGAAGTCCCTATTCTCACCTGCACCTAGAGCGAACAACCAGGACAAACATGTTTACAAAGGCCTGATGGTTAGAGCTGTGGGCTACCGGACAATGCTCCTCCATTCCACCCATCTCAGGACTGCCATAATCAACAATGTTGTCAAAAAAAACCCATTCCTCCCTCCATCCACCCACATGCCGATACACAACACAGCCCTTGCTTGGACAACTTCCAACACCAATCCAGTCATGAATTGAGTGTCCAACGCCCAGTCATTACAGGCCACATGAATTTCTAAACGACCCAGGAGATGACCACAGCAGGACGCGACAAAAAAAAGAAACCATCTACAATTCCGTTGTCGCCTTCTCGTGACACGTAGCATCGGCAGACGTGTTGACAACAGCAAATTCTTGGAATACTTTCAAACGGATACAGTATCCAGTGATGACTGCGTGACCAGAACCTCACAAACAAGATGATAAACATCCCCAGTCTGTTGACGGAGCTCCCTTCCCTACGTTGGCACTGAGCCCTCCAAAAATTCTGATGTCACGACACGGAATACTGGAAAACAACTGGCATACAGACGCACTTACCTTGTAAACTGCGGCGCTGCGACACTTCCCGTAGTTCATAACCATTGGGTGACGTACGATGTTCCATTCCAGAAGTCAGTCCGGGGCTCAGGTTGAGGAGAGCAGTCGTGGGAGGTGTGTGCGCTCTGAACATGTGCGCGACAGTGGACGCCGGATCTTGATGAGCAACGTTCACCGAGAGAGGAGGTGACAATTGACGCAAACCACCGAGTCCAAGGTCCTGCACGCAGGCCTGAGGCCTAGGGTCGCTACTTGGAGCATTAGCGTACAAGTTTCCAGCGCCAGGAGAAATGGAAATCAATGACGGACTTAACTGACCGTGGGCCGAATGATGAAGAGCAAGAGGCGGTTTGGGGAGAATATGGTAGTAACGGGTCATTTGCTGGTCCTTCGGACTTCCCGACGAAGCTATAGGCATTTTATATCTTGTAGAGATCTTTGGTCACTTTCTTGCTTTGGACTGTAGCTTGTCAAACTTCCGGTCGACGATGGTTCACAAAACCGCACACTACTACACAAACTGTTTTACCGATTACACTCGCACACAACATATGCACATGTAGGGGGGTATACAAAAATATTATTGACACGTTCTGGGGCAACACACACTCTTTGTTTGGCAGGGCGACGAAATTTTCTTCACAGTCAAAATACTTAGCCTGTTGTCCCGCTGTGGCGATGCAGGAATTTCTTGCCTGGACGATGCACGTTGTGAAACAGCAAAATATTCCGGACGACTCTTGTTAGACAGAGGTGAGTGAAGCCGCAACTGCACGCACAACACCTGCGGGTCAAAAAATACACGTTCTCGTGAATACAACGTCCTAAATTCCAACCGCCTGTGGCTGCATCATCTTTCACGCAAGCACACCACAGCAACTTCAACGCCCAATATTCCTCCACCCTCAGAACAACATCCCAATATCAGAAGATCGCGCCTTGGACGACGAGCAACCTAGGACTAAGGTCATGCAAAGAACAATTTAAAGGTTTCCTAATTAGTTACTATTTATTTAGAGTCCATATGGTTATTTATCCTCTGTCGGAAAATGAAGATGACCGAGTGCCTAGCTTTCCAGGGCAAGGGGGGTGAGATCCGTTGTGGGGGTGAGGAGATACCAGCGGTGCAAGAGTTTCGGGATTTTTCGGTTTCAGTTTTCCAGAGCAATGGGGAGACAGATTCCGACGTGACACATAGGATTAAGGCAGGATGGCTGGAAGTGGAGACAGGCAAGTGGGGTCTTGTGCGTCCGCCGGGTCCAAATAAAGTTGAAGGGCTAAATGTACAGAACTGTCGTTAGGGCCGAAATGCTGTATGGCTCAGAGTGTTGGGCAGCTAGGAAGAACCACGAGAGCCAAATGCAAGTGGCTGAGATGCGAAGGGGAGAGGAGAGGAGGACCTTATTAGGTGCATTACGGGACTGAGGGTGATTGGGGGCATCAGGAGTAGAGGAAGACCAAAGCGGACGTGGGAGCAGGTGGTGCAAAGGGACATGGAAGCATGCTGGGTGGAGGGGCACCTGGGATAGGCGGTAGTGGAGGATTAGAACCCGCAGACCCGACCCTGCCTCAGGCGGGAGAAGGGCGAGATGATGATTATGATCCTTGTCTGAATACAGGGGCTGGTCCGCCGAGAAAAAGCAGAGAAGGTGTGCTTGGTCCGAACGTCCGTGGTTACAATTTCGACTCAGGCCGAGGACGAGAGAGATTCCAAGGGCACCTTCCATCACATAGGAAATAAAGCCATGGCTCCGTGTAGGAACCCTTTGGAAAAAGAACTCTTTCTAAAATTAGGGTGGGGATTGACAAAATGTCTAGGTGTAGGAGCTTACCTCCCCTTCTTCTGGCAGGGGCGGATCCAGGGGGAGAAATGCAGCAATTGCTCATCCCTCAGTGCCTCAATAGGGCGGGTAGTTTGCAACTGATGAGGCATTTTTGCATTTGCTGTACAGCCAGTCCAATCTGCAGTTGGCTAAACCACTGAAGATAGGACATTGTCTAAGGGGCAGTAGAGGACCTATTGCAATTCCTAGCTAAATTTATATTAAGGGGTTATAAATATTTAAAAATATTTGAGGAGCACTTTTTTTAAATGTTTCCCCTTGATCCGCCCCTGCCTATGAGTCTGTAGACGAAATTCTCCCCACATTAGGTCAGCAACCGGCTGCGTAAAAGTACTTCCCGTGTGTAAAAGTACACCCTTTCTACAGGCTAGCAGCGAGCTAGGAATGGTGGTGGGTCCTCTTCCGAGTGAGAGGGAATCCCCAAGTGCGCCTTCCGTGAGGTGTTTGCAGGGTCACCTGCACCATAAAAGAAGAGTTTCTACATAACGTCAAATATACGCGTAGATCGGCAAAATTTCCAGGTGTAAGAGCTCGCCCATCCCCCTTCCTCATCGGTCAATTGCCTTCAGCATTTGAGAGTTGGACGTTGTAGAAAATTGTACCACTGGTCAATATCACGAGGTCCAGCGTTTGTTTCATGAGTGTAGATGTACGATCGAGCCCTGCCTACTACAGTACAGTCCCTGGCCATATTAATGTGACCACTAGGCATTTTCTGCATTTGTAAAATTTTTGTAATACTTTTGGATACTTAGTGATTCAGCTGTTGCACACCATTTTTGGAGAGACATGCCATCATCCAGGGTGTGCACAAACCGCTTCCCATGATTCATAAGCAGGACAAGGCAGGGATCTTTGTGCGGGTCTCAGGGCATGTCAGAATTATGTCCAATGAGAGGGCGGGTGCAGATGCACGTCAGGTGTCCTACCTGCCAGAAGACACTGGCATTCCTGTTCCTTTTTTTTTTTTTTGTTTTTTTGTTTGTTGGAGTTTAAGGTCCCGTCAACTACAAGGTCATTAGAGACCCGTCCACTGTATAGTTCTAATACATATTCTGCACAGACACTACACTAATGTGACGATTATTGGGTATTAGCAGTACCCAGCTTTCCCGAGCGACCACCCGTGTCAGTACTAACTGCGCTTGCGTTGCTTAACTTCAGTGATCAGGCGAGAACTGGTGTGTCCAACGCAACTCGCCGCTCCCTATTCCTGTTCCCTCCTGTTCTGATGGTGTGGGAGGCCGTCCATGGTCAATGACGGTACCAGTGGTTTGCAGCAGGACAGTGGCATTACTAAGGGGGGGGGGGGGAACACAAGAAGGAACACAAGCAGGAGGAGCGGAGTTTTTTAACGGAGGGGGGAGGAGCGACATCATGGCGTCCCAACACAGTGACGCCAACCCTAGCAGCGCCTCTGCAGCTGGATATTAGATGGTGGTCACATTAATATGGCCAGGGTACTGTATATACAGAGCCGAGAGAGAAGTTCTGCTCTACTCCAAGTGCTCCATCCCTCCGATGGCAAGTTAAGCCATGGTAATATGCCACCACTGCACACAATAGAACTTCTTTCATTTTAACATGGAGCGAAACATAAACTTGCATCGGTTAAATTCTTATTTGAAAGAGTGGGCCCCCTTGGCGTCGGTAAATTACATTCAGAAATTGACAGGCCGACGTTGCATAAGCCAAACCGCTACTTATACATGACAGAACACTGGTGAGCCAAGCAGATAACATCGACAAAACATAGTACTTGGAAATGGCTGTCCTTTCTTCCCCTCAGGAATTAGGAAAATATCGGCCAGGATCTAAGACAGGTTATAATCCAGTTCGGAAAGCAGCCTTGAAAATAATGCTTTGATTTTATCATCACCAAGTCAGGATTAGTTCTTGAATCATGCAGTCAGACAACAGGAGGGAGTGCTGCAAAGAGCAGCAGCAACCCTCCTACGCCACCAATGACTCCCGTTTCCTATTATGAGTAAGCATAGTCAGTTGAAGTCTCCTATTAAACCCTTTAAACACTCAACACCATTTAACTAACCTCAGGCACCTGAAGCACGTTTGCTTCAGGTCTCGAGTTGCTGTGGGTGAAAGGTCAACTGAATCTTCTGGGTATATAACGGGGTAGACTCAGCAACCTCCTTTGAGGCGGAAATTTGGATACGCAACCTCTATGAAAGGGATCTGCTGGATACTCCCTGATACTTCTGTTGGAACTTCTGTTCCCTTTGCGACTGCTGCCATCGATTCTCATCGCAAGTGTTCATGAAGAGGCCCCCTACTTATTCATATCTCTAAAGTCTCTTGACGGCTTGTCATGTTCCAGCTCAATGACGTAGGGAGGGGGGGATTAAAACCTCCCTTGGACCTCGACTGAAAAATTTAAAATGTTTTGAAATCGAATATAGCGAAGCGCTATACACCCTAACGACAGTCAAATCCCCACCCCTTTGGCAGTCATATCCCTCTTCAGAAAATCCTGGCAACGCCAGGGTTCCAGCTTCCTTAGCCCTCACAAAAAATGGTGCCAGCAGAGAATTTCGTAGGTTCCAGGGTCGATCTTATACATAGACTTGTATCTTCCTTCGGGCGAGAGATCCTCCCACCATCAGTGGTTCCGTGTAGACCCGTAGCCCCGTAGACCCGTGGACCGTTAGCTTTTCGCTCCCTCTCTCCCTGAATAAATCATTGGTCTCGCTCAGGATCGAACTTGGTCCAGTCGGACAAATGTTACATTTGGGGCATTTTAAGGGGGTTTGAACATCGCAATAAAAATTACTTATATGGGTTACTTCCAATAGTTTAAAACCCAGTACAGAGCAAAGAAAGGGGCCATCAGCTACGGGACATAAATCTTAAGAGTTCAAAGTTTGCACATTACACGAATTTACCACGGCCTTCTGTACGTCCGTAGACGTAACGCATTTTAAAAACGGAAGCATGCAAAAAGATAACAAAACTGACCCAAATTCTCCCCCTGTTGTGCACCGTCCATCTTGCATGTAATTCACACACAAAAAATTATAATCCCGAGCTGGTGAATCCCATTCTCAGCAAAATATTTCCTCCAGAACCAATTGCATTGTGCTATTTCGTAGGTTCCTCTCCCCCATTCTTGTGCACAAACACATACTGACGGCGCAACAATTTACAGCGAGGAATCCATAATTTTGGAGAAAATTTGACGTTAATGGATCCTTTTGATCCACTCTTATTGCCAACTGATCGCAAAACTGCTGCAAACAATGCGAGCTGTCACGAGAGCATTTTGACGTCATTGTCAAGTAGACAGCAGTTGTCTCCTATGTTGAAACAGCATCGAACCTGCTAACTACAGTCACATTATAACATTACCACCAATGATGTCGTCTGGTAAATTTACTTTATTTCAGATGGTGTGTCGAATACACTGTCATCATAATCACCCCTAACTCTTTTCAGCCCTTGGTATGATCAGATACCTCTTACGACTAGTTCATGCACTTCGAAAGGGTTTCCACTCCGTTTTTGTTTGTTTTGTTGGTGTTTTAGGGCCCTTCAACTACAAGGTCATTAGAGCCCCTCCAAAGCATAGTTCTTATGCAGAGACTGCACAGAATCACCACACTAATGCGACGATTCTTGGGTATTAGCAGTACCCAGTTTTCCCAAGCGGTCACCCATGTCAGTACTAGCTGGGGTTGCGTTGCTTAACTTCAGTGATCAGACGAAAACTGGTGTGACCAACGTAATTCGCCGCTCCCTTCCACTCCGTGTAGGAAGAGTTCTTTTACGTGCAAGTGATGTTGTAGGCACCACGGTTTACTTTCCTTACTCCCTCGGTCATCGATCTCTGGGGGCGAGCTTTGCCCGGATCTTTGCCCGCTTGGGTTCCGCAAATGTGTTCCGCAATCGAGCGGCGGAGGGAGCGGCTGTGTTGCTTTGGATATACCAGTTCTCGTCTGATCACTGAAGTTAAGCAACGTAACTCCAGCGTGGATGACCGCTTAGGAACACTTGGTGCTGTTAATACTCAAAATCGTGTTAACAGCGTAGTGTCTGTGCAGACTCTGCAGTAGAACTAAGCAGTGGACGGGGCTCTAATGACATCGTAATTGCAGGGCCCTAAAACACCAACGAAACGAAAATCAATTCTTGGAAGCAGTGCCGGATTTAGATATTGAGAGACTCTAGGCTAGTTCGATTTTGAGGCCCTTTTCTTAAGTTTTGAAGCTCGCTAAATGCTGAGGTCCTAGGCTTCAGCCTTCTTATCCTAGTGGCAAATCCGGCACTGTTTGGAAGGTGCATTTTACTTCCCAACCCCAACCTTCTTGCCTGAAACCTGAAACCATAAACCAACAGACTGTGTCCATCACCTTAATAAACAATAAATAGATCACGTTTGCCATTTCTCCCGTCTGCAACATGTGATACCCTTTTGCACATCCTGCACATTCTACACCAGGGGTCACCCAGCTTTTAGGCACGCGGGCCACATTCCGCCCTCGAAAATTCTTGGCAGGTCAAGGCTAAATATGTTCTTCCTACCAAAATAAAAGAATGCAAATATATTAAATACCGATAATTAAATATTGATAAGTAAAGGATGTTTTGCAAAAACGTACCACACCAAGCGCGCAATAAAATTGCTACCAACTCCGCGAGTCACGTGATTTTCCGAGAAAATGGTACCTTTGTTTTTAAGCAAATATGGCCCTAATTACATTTTCTGGCTTCCGATTCAATCTTTTAACGCAAGTAAAATATTTATCTTAAATAACGAATATTTTTTCTAGAAGCAGCTCTCGGCTAAAAGCCTCGTCTAGGGCCGGACCCAGCCCTCCAACCGGAGTTTGAAGACCTCTGCTCTACACCCCCCCTCCCCCCAAAGTAAGCCTTGCTGAACATTTCCTGCGCCAGGCTACTAAATGCTCTTAGTTTCCTGACGCGACGGTTGTCAACCAAGGAAACGGCAGCCAACTGGATTTCATTCTTCGAACATTTTTGCAGTTTCTCTTCCCAAGTAAAGGCTGGAGATGGGAATCATTGTCAAAATGCCACTGGGTGCATTTCTTAATCCTATTTCACCTTATTTAATTACCCCCTCGAAAAATCGATTCCTTCAAAAACGAGGCCTTGGTGTCTCAAAATGGCATGTATAGACAGGGGTTATCTGATCTGGCTGTACTGTTTGCCATCGCGTTCATAGAGCAGACTCCAGGGCAATTTTTGCCAACAGCCACCACCGGATTACAACTACTACTGCAGAACAGATGGCAACAGAGAAATGAGAGGAAAAAAACCAATCCCTCCAAAAAAAAGCGTCTCTTAATTCTGGCACGAAGGTTCTTATCGTTTCACGCACACAAGGGCCACGCAAATCGACACACGCCTATAACCCGCGTGGCCCTCCACATTTCAGCCTAACTTAATGATAATAATTCGATCACTACTGTTAAGAGTGACTGTCCTAATGGGTGCTGAAAGAGGATGTAAAAATCGAATTTATTGATAATCTCATTTGGAGAGGGAGAGAGGTGGGACCAAGACGAGGGAGCGTGCACATTATGGCACACCCTGTGATATCAAAAACGCCATTTCACATGCTTTTTTTTCCTCCAATTTTATTGATAACTTATCACCCATCTTTCCTAATACATCCTATCGTTCCGCAATACTATTGCATTACAATCTCTAACCCCATTTTCCGCCTATGGCAGGGTCGAGTAGCCGCTTAGCCCAGTTGCTACCAAGAACACACGTGCACACACGGAGAGACTCATTGGATAGCTTTTAGGTAGACTTTATACTATGTAGCCTTTATAACCAGGGTTAAAAACGCTCACATCGGAAGGTCGTGGGGAGCGGCGAATTGCGTTGGACACACTAGTTCTCGTCTGATCACTGAAGAAAAGCAGCGCAACCCCACCTAGTACTGACATGGGTGGCCGCTTGGGAAAGCTTGGTACTGCTAATACCCAAAAATCATCGCATTGGTGTAGTGTCTGTGCAGTCTCTGCATAAAAACTAAGGTGTGGACGGGGCTCTAATGACCTTTTAGTTGAAGGGCCCTAAAACACCAAAAAACAAAGTAGGTCGAGGACCTACAGGCGGCCATTAAACAACGTAATTCAAGGAACGAATTCTACATCATGAACTTTTTCTGTGATTTCGTACCGGGTACTTTTTTCCTTTAATCCTTTTCTGGCCTATGGCATTTGTCCAGTTGGTACAAGGAACTATGACAATCTATCCGACAGTATTTTTAGTACCCGGCCGCTGACACATTGCTCCTTTAATAGACGTCTACTTTTCCCAGTAGTTTATATATAGACCCCTTTTTCCTTTAACCTTTTCCAGCTATTTGGCAGAGCCTTTGTCTGGTTGGTACAAGGAACAAATGAACGAGCAATAAGGCTGTATTTGTACGTAGTCGACACCCTCTAATGCCACAATCCCTGAACAGCTGGATTGCGATGGACACACCAGCCTTCGTCTGATCACTGAAGTTAAGAAAAGCAACCCCAGCTACTGTAGTACTATTATAGGTGACCGCTTGGGAGCACTGGGTACTGCCAATACCCGTAGTGTCTGTGCAGACTGCATTAGAACTAATGACAATTGAAGATGAACGGCCCTAGAATAATAATAAAAACAAAAGCCACAATCCCTGCACCTCTAACGTCGAAATTCTTTCTAGGACCAATTTGCTTTATCAACACCGCAGGACGAGCCCCTGAACCCAGGCATGTTTCCGAACTGTACGTATGAAGAAGAGATCAATTTTACCTGTGGCTCAGGGATTTGAGTACTCTACATTGAACCTGGGCAAGGCAGATGGCTGTTAGGAGCTCCTCCGTCGGATGAGTACAGCCATGGTCCCATTTAGCGTGTACAGTGCCATACGCAGAGCTGGCGGAAAGCGTATTTGGAGTTCCATTCCCTCCTTCCCCTGCCAAGATCGAACCTGCAACCGTGGACTCAACTCAAGCACGTATCCAATAAGCCAACCTCTCTTACTTGCAGGCGATATTTAGTTCTCTTGCAGGACTTCAGCTATATAGTTACCATAATCCTACAGACTGCGTGCGTGGAATTTCCTCGTAAAGAAAATCGATTGCATGTAGGATCGAACCTGCATCTAGAAATTCATAAAGTACATACACGCTAATACTGAACTGCATAAAGACAAACATTTCGCTGAAGCTTCTCATAGTCTATTAGCCTACATGGGCGACAGTAAATGACGGAAAATGCGGATGTTTTTAAATTTTACGTACAAATATTACAAAAAAAAATAGTATAGCATTACATCCCATGCTTCTCTTGAATATTTCAGCAGAGAAAAAGGAGAGCACGTATTTGGCACTTCAACGATGTCAGCGCAGAAACAAGCAAACTCCTACATGTGAAAACTAATTTAACGCCTCTTTTAAACGCAGCACGCCATTAAACCCTTCCCTCATACGGTCTTCAGCAGTGTCCGAAACTCAGCACCGTCACTACTAACCCCTGCCCGCTTTTTGTTTCGTTGCTGTTTTAGGCCCTTCAACAGCAATGGTCAATTAAAGCCCGTCCGCTGCGTAGTTCTAAAGCAGTCTGCACAGACACTACACGCTTTTAAGACGATTTTTGGGTATTAACAGTACTCACTGTTCCCTAGCGGTCACCCATGTTAGTACTAGCTGGAGTTACGTTGCTTAACAGCAGTGATCAGACGAAAGGTGATGTGTCCAACACAATACAGCCCGCCTACGGCATGGTAGATTGGACGTTTTTGCCCCATTGCGACACAGGAGCAATCTGTCGAGCGGTATTTGACGCAGCCGGCTGCCAACCTAATGCTGCAATTTTATTTGTAGGAACAATTTTTCCTCCACCGACGCCAGGGGCGAGTTCCTATACCTGGGTTCCTTCCATGCAAAGGTGACATTGTACATACCACATGGGTTCCCAGTTTCTTTATATACTGTACTTCCCTTCTAGTGGACAGCGCCTGGTGGGCCGCTTTTTATCTCTCATCCGTCCCAAATGAGACTAAGCACTTCGGTCTACGATCGAACTAGGAAACCACGAGGCGGATTCAGCCTTGAAAACTAACGGGTCCTAAATATTTCGTCAGGGCGACAGAGAGGAGGGTTGTGGACTGTGTGAGGATCAAGAGGAGGAAGTCAGACATTTAATACTGGCACGTCCAATGCAGGGCCACTGGAGGAGGGGGTTGAGACTCCAACATTGGAAGAGGTCCTGGGAGTGTTGTGGTGGCGCGAGTAAATGTTCTGGGGGCTGATGGAGATAGACATATGGGTCTAGCACGAAAAATTCCACTAGCAAGGTATCTATCTATCACACAGAATTACATATATTATTCAAATTCACGGAATAAGGGTGACCACGAAGGAGGGAGCGGCAAATTCTCGTCTGATCACTGAAGTTAAGCAACGCAAACCCAGTTAGTATTGACATGGGTGGTTGCTTGAGAAAACTGGGTACTGCTAAGACCCAAAAATCGTCGCATTAGTGTAGTGTCGGTGCAGTCTCTGCATCAGAACTACACAGTTGACGGGGCTCTAATGGCCTTGCAGTTGAAGGGCCCTAAAACACCAACAAACAACGACCACGAAGGAAAATTTGGACAGTGGAAACTGGATAGATGCCCACCAGGCGATGACCAAAATGCGGGTATGTACAATAATCAAATTGGATCTTAGAATCGAACTCACACCAACAACTTCGAAGTATAAACCTGCTAATGAAGCTCTGATAAGATAAATTCTTTAAAAACATTTAAAAATAGAAAGTCGGAAGCACGCTATTTTGGGGAAAAAAAATGAAGGTCCTATCTTTCGGGTAAATGAAACCCCCCTCAAGACCGAAATTGATTTTAATACATCCCCCTCCCAAGAACTTACGTTCAAAATTGCGCTAAAAAATTTTTTCAATTTCATTATTGACGAGAGAATTTTAAACAAGCTACAACAACTATACAACAAACAGGTTCACTTTATAGGCAGGCGTTCATTTTAGCGACTTGATAAGATAGTGCCAAGATGGCTATTAAACCCACTGGTTCAAACAGGAAGAGGCATCTTTTTCTGCCACTCACAGGCTTTCATATTAATCGCATGACCACCTTCATGCTCTCTTTTCACTCCTGATTTCAGTTGTCCTCCCTCCACTTTAAGTCTTCGACATTCTACCTAAAAATCGGTTTGTGAAAATCCTGATGACTATCCATTTACCCACCTAACTACCATCACCAGTGTTTCAAGCCACGTTTCCCGTCTAGGGCAGGATTAAGCACTCAGCGTGTTCTTAGTTTCAGAGGGACCAATATGTTAAGATGGGCGGTTGTAATGAGAAGAGGGGAGGAGGAACTCATTAGCTACAATACAGGAAAGCAAGTGGTTGGGAGCACCAGGGGTAGGGCGACGACCACAGCAGACGTGGGTTTTTTGTAAGGATATGGTAGTATTTGGGGTGGAGGGGGACCTGGTGGTAGATAAACGGGAGTGGAGCTAGAACACACAGACCCGCTAGGACACACAGACCCTGCCACAGACGGGATAAAAGGATTAAGAGAATTCCTTACAAGTAACATCCTATAAACCACAGTGGAACCACGGCTATCTACCTCGTGTAACGAAAAACACAAGGGGGAGTTTCCTTCAAAGATGATATGAGCCATCCGTCTTGGAGAGATTCGAACCTGCAACAGTGAACTCTTAAAGTCAAACCAAACGACCACTGATCTACGAGGGGCAACGCAAAAAGAAATACAGTACCCAATAATGTTAATAGTAAAGCTTATGAGGCAGTGATTCCAAGTTCGATCCTGGACGGTGATGGCTTGACGCATTATTGGTATAGTGGGGCGGGTGGCAGAACTCGCTCCCTCCGGCGTCAGCGCCGAAAAAAAGTGTCCTAACAAATTAAATTGGGCAGACGATCATAGGGGAAGTGCAGCATTTGATTGGCAGCCAGCAGAGCAAGATATACCATCCAACAGATTGCTCAGGTGAAATAAAGGGACAAAAATGACCAGTCGACGCTGTCAAAAGCGACAAGGGAGGTAGCGCACAGTAAACGCAAAAGCACATAAGGGAATGAGATGAGGAGGACCAGACAAAAACTTGGAGGGAATTAATAGAGCCAGAACCCAATCCTGCCACGGGCGAGAAAAGTATAATGAAGACTCGTCTTTTTGTTACTTTATTTCGGATAACCATCCTTTGCTCAATAATGAAAATCGTGAAGCAATGCTTTACAGCTGTCAGTGTAATTTATGAAGCAACCTTTTCCTTCTGCAACCAGCAATATTTTAATCACATTAAAGAGGATCTTTCAACATGTCCAGGGGTTTCAAAAATTGATTTAGCAACGAGGCAAGCAGGAGAAAGGTGGGAAGAGAGAGAGAGAGAATAGCAAAACGGCGTTAGTGCACTACACTACTAGATACCTTATCAGCTGGTTGAAAAAAAATTTTTTGGTACAAATAAAACAGCTGCAATGTCCTGCATCGACCCCCAAGAAGAAGAAGACCAAAAACCGCCTAGTGAGATCTGCAATCGAAACAATACGTGAAATTTCGCAGACAACCGTCACAATTCGTAAAATCGTGTTATCAAACTATTTTTAATAACGAGTGTATAGTATAACCCTACAACCTCTTTAAAACCTGAGAGAATAAGAAGGCAAAGAAAAGAGATGACAGCAAGCCATACAAAACCAACTATAAATTGCAACCCCAAATTTACACAACACACCTACCTCTCCTTGCACATCCATTTCTAAAATAAATACATTAATATTTTTTTTTAAATAAATTTAAAACGAAAAATTTTCACCACGAGCCTAAAAATACCGAAAACACAGCTATCGAGCGGCAGTAGCAAGCATACAGCACTTAAAGGTGACCAGCAAATCTGAAACAAAAAAACAATATCTGCCACACGCACATCGATTAACCCTTTAACGGCCCTTACGCCGATACCTTGAAATATCCTTTTGTGAGTGTGTTTCTGTGTGCCTAGTCCACTTTCGCTACAAAAACTTTAAATATATTCCCTTACCATTATCTCTTACTCTCTCCTTCAAACGTCTGTATCGAGGTTTTTAAAGAGGCACTACTCTTTAAGTTACAATTGAAAACAATCATCTCAAAGCTGTCTATCTGTCTTTAAAATATTCATTTCATCAGCATCCCTGCTGATGACTGCCTGCCGTCCACGAACCCTGAATAGGGTGGAAACTGCACCTGAGGAAGACCGAATGACCAGGGCCAATCATCACTCCCCAACCCCTTTCCCGCCTATGGCAGAGTCAGAAACCCCTCAATCCCAGAGGCACCATGAACACATGGGTGAGCTGTTGTTAGACCACAATTTAACGTAGCCGGAGCCTAATGCCTCTCTTTGGAAACTCCTTTAAAATATCGGACCTACAATAGCCAACAGTCAGTTTAAAGGGCGGAAGTAAAAAAACGACACAAGGACTGTCACTATGTATCATTCAAATCTATTATTCCAACTTTAAATTTAATTGCCATCGGTAATATTATCATTTCCACGTTTGAACAACTTTAAAGAAGGTGGACATATAAGAAAATGAAAAGGATGCCTTCAAATAGCGTAGTGGCACGCAGTGTTCGGCAATCACATGCCATGCAGATGATCTACAGTTCAAATCCTCAAATCCCCTGCAGTGGACAATTACATGTGAGGAATAATGTCCTAAAGTAAGATGTTAACTAAATATCGCCTAAATCAACTTTGACATTTTAGACATGTGGCAATCGAAGGTAGAAAGCAGCAACAACTACTGCACTAACCTTTTTCCTGCCTAAGGTAGGCGCGGTTCCAATTAGGACACAGGGGCGACCTATCTGTCGGATGGTATTTGTAAGCAGCCGGCTGGCAACATTAATGCTGCTAACCTTATGCTTATTTATCCTCGTCCTACTATTCCTTGGGGCACTCCCAAGATTCCCTCGCCCGAAAGAAACCAAACTGCCTAGATCTAGTATCGAACCTGGAACTACTGATGCAGTAGTCGAGTGCGCTATCTCTGAGCCACCGAGGCGATTCTACCTCAAGTCGAAAGCACCAAGTACAATCCTAAGTTTCAGATAATAAACTAATAATATTATAAATGTCCTAACTAATTTTAGATTAGATAGGCAGGAAGGATAAAATCACTTTTACATTTAGATTCAAAATCAACTCCAAGTTTGACAGCAGCAGCAGCTAAACTATAAAATTTAAAGGTGACCACGGATAACAATGTCATTTTGGTGGAAACAGTTCACTTTTCAACGCTTAAAACAAGGAAACCTTTTCAGTGATATGCTATATTATACATACTGCAAGTCAAAATTTTAAAAGACATACGAGGAATTTTCGTACCCCCATACATAACTCAAATATCAACTATCTCAAACTAACTGCCTTGAAACTAATAACATGCATGTGCAGTGGAGGTCATATTCACAATGTCGAAGATTAAAAAAAAAAGTAACGCTTGTGAAAGAAGTGGGAGGATAATGTCCATCTATTCTCCACTCCCCGATTATTTAATCCATTTATCAAAGACTAAAATACTCAAGATTTAAAATTAGTTATCAAACCATACACAATTCCATTCTAACTTTTCCAAAAAGGCTGAAAATTAAATAGCCTTTTGTGATGAAGTTTAAGTCTTGAAAGAAGGCAGGGGAAGCAGGCAGCAATTGAAAATATTTCGACAGCAGTCTATAAAAAAACTAGAAAAGGAGAGTTAGATAAATAATTAACCCAGTCACGACCTGTTCCTATAACATTTTTAGGCAGAAAAAAAACTAAATTTTAGTTCGAAAAAAAGGAATAAAAGAGCGGGGCGAGAACCGCAACTAACAAGCATACACAGTCGAATGGACAATTCCTCAACATTCCTTATTACCATTTGAAAAGGAAACTGATTCACCACAAACTATCAGATAAATAAGAAGCTATCAGTAATCAATCACTGAATAATATTGAAAATTTAAAATATATACATTTCTAAACTCCAATTTACCTTTTTAGCATCCAATAACTAGATTTCATACAAGTGAGGAAGAGGCGTTAGAAAAGTAGGATGTATATAGAGGGGGGGAGAGTCGTAGAGAATAAAAAAACGAGAAAACAATAAATATTTATGAATTAGTAGAGAGTAAGGGAGTAACTATTGTTGGCGAGTTGTGTATGTAGCAGAGTAGTGTCGACAATGCATGCAATTACCATGCCGAAAATAAAAAAAACGATCCGATGTCCACGATACGGCCAACGACGAATACGACGTCGACGACGCCGTAGTCGTCGTCGACAACAACGTAATAAAATACTCACTACTTATCTACAGGGAGATAGAACATACAAGTCAAAATAACACCACTGCTAATAACGAGAAATTTGTCCTCTACTTAGGTGTTCACAAAGTCCTTTAAAACAAGTTTTTTAAGACGGCCACCTAAAGACATATTAACCAGAAAAAACATTTTTTTTCTTCTTTTTCAAACCTGAATCATGTACACGCCCCAGCGTAGAATCGAACGCTGCTGAATATATCAACTAACAACAACACCCATGCGGAAAAAAAACTACACACACAAAAGAAAAACAAAATTCTCTACTTTTTACCTGAAAAATTAGAAGAAATCTATGCCGAATGACCATCAATTTTCCAAAGTTAAGGTCCTGTATTTTTTAAATCCCCAAAATTGAACCACCAAACAAACACCGCCGAACTTTAAAAAGGCCTTTTTTTACGCCTGCTTTTACTATCGGATCGTCGCGCGCAAGCCACGCACACTTACTACAACCACCTCCACTCGCGACCAAATCTCACGACTAACTGGAAGTTCCGGTACTGGTGAATGGCGAAGGAACGCATTCATTAAAAAAAATAATCTGGCTCCTCCTACGAATCGTCACGTCCGGGGACTAACTCATCTTTCTACGAGGGGGTGGAAGGATTCGTAACGAAGGAGAAATACGAGACTCTCATGTGTTCCAAAAATACGTGTCAACTTTCTACAAGGGCATTACGGCGAGAACAGAACAAAACGTCTCCTACGTTCAAAGGGCGGCGATCATTTTTAACAGAATTTTCAATTCATTCTTTGATGTAATACGACCAGAGACGGCGCGAGGTGGCACTGCGTTTACTATTGTTGGTGTCAGGGCCGGCCTTCTTTATAAAGGGGCCCGGGTGCAAAAATCCTTTTGGGGCTCCAAAATATTTTTCCAAAATTAAAAATAAAAGGATTCAGAGTAAATGAACTCCTCTTAGATGCCCTCCTATCCCATTCTGGGTTCCTTCCTAATTTTGGAAGGCATTACATTTTTAGATGATGCCATGTGTCCTTGTCCTAATATGTCGCCATTGCATTTATGAGTTGGTCTGAAAGCTTATGTGGACGTGCACACCTTGAAGCATTTTCAGTTGGGCCTTTGTCATTTTTTAATTACACTTCTGATTATTAAAGGCTCTTAGCCTCTAATTCTGGGTTGTCCAACCTGTGGCCCATTGAGGCTTGTAATGTGGCCCATGGTGCATCATTTCTAATTATGCATTAAAGCCTACCTGCTATGTAACACCTAACGTTATCTTCACTCGTTTTGGTTTTCACAGCCTGTGGCTGGCAATCAGTTCATGGAGCATCCGAGTGACCCACAACACCAGAAAGGTTGTACAACCCTGGTGTAGTTCAATGGCAAGGGTGTTAGGTTACGTTTAGGTTATGTTGCATTGGCAGGGTCGAATGAGGAACGTTGCCCCTACACCCTGGGCCCTGATGATGGGCCCACCCTCAATCGTGGGGCCCGGGTGCAATGCACCCTCTGCACCCCTCGGATGGCCGGCCCTGGTTGGTGTTTTAGGGCCCTTCAACTACAACGTCATTAGAGCCCCGTCTACAGCATAGTTCTTATGCAGACACTACACTAATGCGACGATTCTTGCGTATTAGCAGTACCCAGTTTTCCCAAGCGGCCACCTATGTCAGTACTAGCTAGGGTTGCGCTGCTTAACTTCTGTAATCAGACGAGAACTGGTGTGTCCAACTCAATTCGCCGCTCCCTCGCGTTTACTAAAGCCCCCCTGTGCGGCCCTTTATAGTAAACGTTTTTCCTACAAAAGGCCCCAGGAATTATTTTTTAGCCCCGGTACCCGCAAAAGCTCGCGCCGACGCAAGCCCGGTTTGAAGGGAGTTCACCGCATTCACCAGAACCCGGCCTCTATAATATTCAAAATATACTTCCCTGGAAAAGGCCCCACAAAGGCTCGCTTGTTTGTTTGTTGATGTTTTAGGGCCCTTCAACTACAAGGTCATCAGAGCCCCGTCCACAGCATAGTTCTTATGCAGAGACTGCACAGACACTACACTAATGCGACGATTTTTTGGATACTAGCAGTACCCAGTTTTCCCAAGCGGCCACCCATGTCAGTACCAGCTGGGATTGCGCTGCTTAAATTCAAATGATTAGTCGACAACTGGGGTATCCAACACAATTCGCCGCTCCCACAAAAGCTCGCGCTGGCTCTGAATACGACCCTGAGTGCTCGATTACTGCGTCAGTGAACAAGGTGGGTTGACTTCTTTCGGGGGGCGAAGTCCCGAGTGGGCCTTGCATCGGATGGCCAGTAAAGCCGTGGCCCCGTGTGGCGTAGGATGAGATTTGCATGTAGAAGAACCCTCTCTACTATGCAACGGGTAGATGAAGCAAAATTCCCAGGTGTAGCAGCTCGGTGGAGTGTCCCAAAGAATAGTAGGCCGGTGATAAATCAGCATAAGGGTTGCAGCTTTGGTCGGCAGCCGGCTGCGTCAAACTACCGTTTTGTTGGCGATTTACGGCCCTTCAACTACAAAGGTCATATAGCCCCGTCCACTGCGTAGTTCTAATGCAGAGACTGTACAGACACTACGCTGATGAGGCAGTTTTTGGGTATTGGCAGTACCCAGTTTTCCCAAGCGGCCACCCATGTTACGCTAGCTGGGGTTCCGTTGCCTAATTTCAATATTCAGACGACAACTGGTGTGTCCAACGCAATAAGCCGCTCCACTACCGTCCAAAAGATCGACCGTGTCCGTGTCCACATCAATGTCCCAGACGGACAAAGATGGGTACCCCACCCTGCTAAAGGTGGAAATAGGATTAGTAGTTGCTTTTGCTTGCTATGATATAACAAATGTGAAATTAAAATAAGCTATTTTGATAAAACTAAGTGACGGTCTACCTTTCAGAAATAGAACATTCCAGGTATGCTGACGTCGACAGGCAACCTTAGATTAGACGATATAAATACGTAGGGTAAACACGGGTGTAACTCAGCAACAAATATAATGTTGCCAAATCTTTCTCTCCTTTCTGAACTCGTAACCTAAAGATCTTTTAGCTTCCAGAAACACAAAAGCAGGAAGGCGCTGGGATTCGGATTCGACAAACTAACTGAAGGACAGATCTGAACAGTTGCTAGGAATCCAGATCACCGAACAGCGTCAGTGGTTCCAGGTTCGATACTGGATAAGGCTAGGTTGGTTTCTTTCAGGCGAAAGAAAGGCCCCGAGTGCACCTTCCGTCGGATGAGAAGTAAAACGGTGGAGTGCCCCAACGAACAGTAGACAGACAATAAATAAGTTTGGGGGTTACAGCTTTTGGGTGGCAGAAAAACCGTGTGTCCGTTAAAAAAAAAAATCCCGTGTGTCCATTCAGAGACAGTATGGGCACCCTACCCTGCCATTGGCGGGATAACGGGTAGTAGTTACTTGCTTGCTAATACAATGTATGTACTTTCTGTGACGTGGACGAATGCCCTCAGACATGTTCAAACACAATTCTACCCAATTCTATGTTAGTCTATGTCTATGTTACACTAATGGGTTGGGGAGTAGGCCAAGCAGCCATAACAGGCCGAACCCTTAGGATACTGCTCGCGGGAGAGGAAGAAGTAGGAGTAGGGGATGTAGGAGAGGGGAAACTTGCAGCACCCAACGTTCTCTACCAACCACCCATATTGATACTTACGTGGATTTGCGCTGCTTAACTTCAGTGATCTCACGAGAACTGGTGTGTCCAACGCAACGTGTGAGGATCTGCGACCTAACAAGTGACATCGACAAGATTCCAAATTGCTACTTCCTGTCTGACGGAAAGGTGCACGTTACTCCTTCCCCTCGTATCGAAAAGGGAACAACGTCGCTCAGGGGCTAACCTGCTTCCTTGGGGCTTTTATGTATTTTCTTAGGCAGTCGGGAACACTAAAAAGACCTGCGTTAGTGTCTTTCGGGAGCGTGAGGGCTCCCGTTTGCGCATTCCGTCGGATGAGAAGTAAAGTTGCAACCCCGTATGGTGTACGATATCATTTGTACGTAAAAGAACCCTCTCTACTATGCAACGGGTAGATGAGGCAAAATTTTCAGGTGTTGGGACTCTCCAAGCGTTGGTGGAGCGCCTCAGCGAACAAGAGGCTTGCAGTTCAGCCGGCTGCGTCAAAATACCGTCGAACAGATCACTCATGTGTTTATCCAGAGGGGCAAACATGGGTACCCGACCCTGTCATAGGCAGGAAAAGGGTTAATAGTCGACCATTTTCGCCTTATTCTATTGGTTTCTATTTCCTACACCCTCAACTTGATACAAGCAGAAATACAGTTAAACCCGAAATATTCGAGAAGGGTAAGAAAGACCTGGCCTATTAATCAAATGGAAGTGCTGACAGTGAGAGATTCTTCTTCAATCTATATTTTGGGTTCCTCCCACTGCTAGCAGTCAAGTGGAATGAAGAATTTCCCCGCCTAAGGCAGACTCGAGCTATCATTTTGTCCAGACGGTACCAGATCGAAGTGGGCGACACAATGAAAGGTATTTTAAAGCATTTGACAACCGTCCTGACGTCGACTTAACTTTTGGAGACAATTTCTCCGGGGTGAGGGTGGTGAACGCTAACCGCTACACCCGGGAATTATGACGATCTACACGGTTATTTTATTCTAAGAAGAAAGGGTTTCTTTGTGTGCAGTGATGACGTCACACACACCACACGGAAGGCATACATGGGGCCTCCATTCAGCTTGAAAAGAGATGCACATTGTCAGGACGAGCCTACAATCACATTAATGCGCGCCACCGTGACAGGTGGCGTTGCGTTGGGTTGGCGGCACCGTTGCGTTGGACACACCAGTTCTCGTCTGATCACTGAAGTTAAGCAACGCAAGGGGAGCGGCGAGTTGCGTTGAACACACCAGTTCTCGTCTGATCACTGAAGTTAAGCAAAGCAAGCCCAGTTAGTACTGACATGGGTGCTCGCTTGGGAAAGCTGGGTACTGCTAATACCCAATAATCATCGCATTACTGGAGTATCAGTGGTCTCTGAACTAGAACTACCAAGTGGACGGGTCTTGTAGTTGAAGGGCCCTAAAACACCAACGACAAAAGAACGAAACAAAAACAGCCGCGATAGGGCGGTATCGTGGGCACTAGCAGCAATGAAAAGCGACCTCAATACCATCATTGGACAGCGTTGAACACACCAGTTCTCACCTGATCACTGAAGTTAAGCAACCCAGCCCCAGTTAGTACCACACGAGTACGTGAATAAATAAATTCTAACATGGGTGGCTGATTGGGAAAACTTAGTACCGCTAGTATCCAAAAATCGTCACATTAGTGTAGTGTCTATGCAGTCTCTGCATTACAACCACGCAGTGGACGGGCCTCTAAGGACCTTGTCATTGAAGGGCCTGAAAACACCAACCAACCAACCCAGGGGCGAACGTTCCGGATCCCACATCGTACAGGGCTACGGCTTTACTTCCCATCCGACGGGAGTCTCTCTCTCGCCCGTAAGAAACCATCCACCTTGGTCCAGGATCGAACTGGAAGCAGTAGTGCAGCAATCTGCTTCCGCGTCACCAAGGCAGGCTAAAATGATCCCTGTATGAGACACGTTAATGTAATGAGGCCCTGGATACGAATGAAAATTTCACTAAACAATTATTGTTTCAAAGTGTATAGAGGCGGGCTGTCCAAACGGGCGTAGGCATCACAATTGAGACTAATGGGGGTGGCTTCCCTGGCCCTGGATTCGGCAAGTAATGTCACCTATCAATGCATAATCGGTAAGCACTTCGGTTTGGTGGTGAATAATCACCCTGTGCCTAGCATGAATCTGGCGGCCCTAAATTTCGTTAGCTAATTAGGCTTCCCCTCTTTATATAAATATAGTGTTCGACTGGTAAAATTAATATTGAATTATTTACATCTAATTATAATATACTGTATAAAAAGTTGTTTGTTTCATCCTTAATTTTGCGCCCTGAGCAACTGCACCACAGGCACATCCCTTGATACCATTCGGATGGTGAACAACGTGAACCTGTAAAATGATCTCTAATAGTGTTTACGTCACTATCAGACGCCCGAACGCCTGAAAACATATCTGCGTCACCTCAAACTTATATAAATATTGTATGTCATACAATTATATTAGTGCAGTACAATAGAAATGTACCTGAGATATGGTCAAAAGATGATTAATGGACGCTGCGGACTTCAATGTTTTTTGGCGGTCTAGTAGACAATGCATAGCAAGGAAGCACAATTCATATCTTATTCACTCTGGACATCGTGGTTATCTGGTCAGTAAATTGCATACGGACGGGAAAAAGGCCATCATATTCCCTAAAGGAAATGAAATTATAACAATAAATTGCTTTTTGAACTCTCCTCTTCCTTGTTCTTCACCTGGCTACAGACAGCCTTTGTTAGCAGACGCGGACGGATACCTGACGTCTGGCATCCGCTGCGAGACGAAGGCCATTATAAAATATAAATAAACAACACCCTATCCTCCATCTCCTTTTGAAAGTTGTATCAACTATGTTAGATTTTTAAAACTGGCGATGGCTCATAATTGCAAAAGACGGAAAAGTTCCTTCGAAAGCATTTCCGTACTAACGTTTACTTACCATTTACCTAACTTCCACTTGTAGACTACAGTAGAGAGGGGGGGGACTACGCTACATTAGGAAATTTGTAACGTTTCGTTTTTCGATAATTGTTACAATGCAAATATGAGCAATTGCGTTTTTTTAATAAAATGGGAAAACCGTAGCATACAGTATATTTACATGGGAGATTTTTTTGTCGTTGTATTCATCTCGATGAAGACATTCACACGACTACAAAGCCATCACCACCTACTTCGTCATGTGCGTACAAAATTGTCAACAACAAGGTTGGTTCACAACACGGATGTCAGATATCATACCGCGCTTACCCTATTTAAGTAACCGGAGATGAAATAATGAAATTGTGGTGAGGAAGTAAACTATATAAGATATTCGAAGTTAGCATAATTTATATCAAAATGGCTGTTAGGTCACTCAAATTGTTCAGAATATTCTACAAGAATTGAGAACTATTTGATGAGATCATTGAATGGAACATGGCAATGACGTCATTACCTCGGCTGGGATTGGCTGTCATGACGCACGTGTGTCTCAAGTATTTAAATCACAATTTATGTTATTTACTGTAGACTAATGTGAAGTTAGGGTGCTCTGTGTTTCGGTGTAGTGGAAGAAAGTAGTTGGCCGTTGGGCAATTTTGCTCCAAAAACATTTCAATTTTTTTCAAAGATTCGGAAAGTCAACGGTGAAGAATCGAAGTTTTTTGGTTTGACATCGCCATTTTGATGTCAAAAACTATCTCGAGTAGTCGACATTTTGCAAAGACAACATTCGAGAAGTGGAAGTTGTTGTTGGCATCGCCATCTTGACGTCCTTCATCGAAGGTGACTTATGAATCGAGACATTTCGTATTTGTTTGTGTTGAACTTAATTTGAATAGCGAAAGAGAGAGAGAGAATTATATATATATGTATGTATAGAAATATTTAAGAAAAGACGGGAGAAGCTTATCAGATTGATGTGTATATATGTTTTTGGAGTTGAAAAGAAAGGGTGCCAAAGCATATTGAATGTAGGAAGGAGAGCATTGCGTATGATTAGCCATAGAGACTTGTTGTTGATTGCGTACGTGGCAGAGTAAGAAACTAGAGATAGCGTTGTGATTTGAAAGAAGTGTTAAAACCATGGCCACAGTGGTATTGAAGAATAATAATCATACCAAATTTGAGTGGACAGGAAGTCCACTCAATAAATCGGGTCTAGTCGGCGGCCGAAATTCGTCGTCGTTGACTCCACTGAAAAAGCAGCAGCAGCAGCCGCCGCAGCACCATCGTAAATATCAGCCGCAGGAGAGCCCCATTAATGGGAGGACCCACGGTGGTCACTATATCCCGGAATCGCCCCAACAACAACAACAACAGCCCTTTCCAATGGGTCCTAATCAAACTGGGTTAAAATTGAAGGGCAACAAACCCAAATCTCCGTCCAGGGCCTCGCCTCCTGCGAAATGTATTAGCCCTGCCTCCCTCAATAATGGCAATGCTTATGCTGGTGCTAAGTTTAGTGCTCCTCCGTCACCTACAGCTCTTCCTAAGCCCCCATCCCACTGGGTGATTTCCCACTTGAATGTGGGCGAAGCCAAACCATTGGTTAGCAAATGTTGCACTGAACTGTCGGACAATTTAAAGATCCTGCTCAATGTGCAGGCATGACCGCATTTAACAAAAACAAAGCTAGCTTACCAACCCAGTGTGGCTATCGTACGTGTGTCAATGTATACTCTTGTATATAGAAAATTTGCACAATTTCATTTTTTCCTCCCTCATCCTCGTTCCTCCTTCAACCTGTTTTTTTTTAAAACGATCCCTTGTAAATGTGTGTATAGCTTAAATGTTCTGGAACCTAAAGACGAAAAAACGTTATTTTAAAATACCTACCCCTCTGTTTGATTCATCCTCTGCGCAGCATTAATTCAAATGAATCTCTTTAAATAAGATTTAAAATTTCGCACTCCTGCAAAAGAGAAATTTTCTAAAGAATCAATTCGGATAGTCTTGTTGATATGCCAACCAGTGAATTATTAAATTTTTGGTTTTAAGTCACTGGTGGAAAAATTGTGAAAGTTGGGCGATGTATCTTAAATGATAGAGGGGGATATTTTAAAAGAGCATGTAAAAGGTTTTTGTTTATCCTCCCTTTACGTTTCTTTTTCTCTTGGATGAAAGTCTTTAATTATATAAGGCTGTTAATTGTCCTACAATTTCATGATTGTTAAAGGTCCTTTGCCCTGAAATTGGATTTAGTATTGGAGAGAAGATATTTTTTTTTCTTTTTTTGCTAAAAGAAAAATATCTTTGAAAATGCTCACTTGTTCAAGGCATAGTTTGAAATGTTTGGAAAATTAGAAGCAATAATGACTTGAATTAGTTAAGGAAATTACTATAATTTTCGAAATTGGTGACGTGACATGAGATCGAAACAAATTAGGGATGGGACCATCATGTCAACTTGTAAAAAAAAATTTTTTTATGTATGGATAAGGATATGTATTAATTTTTTTGTGTTTTTAAGTATTATTTTTAGTCTTTCTATTCTTGCTTTGTGTGAATCGGTTAGTGTTTGGGGGGCATTTATCAACTGTACAAAGGTCTAGTCACAAAGACTTAGTTTTTTACTTGTATATATGTATGTATGTAGAAAAGCTATTTTTATGAATATACATCTTGTGATAAGTTCACCTTGAAGCATAATCTCGACATTCCCAGCAAGTCTTGCAAGAATTTTTAAATTTTTCATAAGCAAGACTTGTGATATTCATTAATAGAAGTGGGATAGACAATTTTTCTCTCTCTCTCGGGCTACACATAAATGACTCCATGCCAAATCCCAATCCTGTTTGGCCGTTGTCAGCTATGAAGTACAAAGAAACCAAAATAGTGGCCCCAGTCTTTCAGTAACGTCTGAACAGCAACCTCAGTTGAACGACAGTTTTTCGTGCGCTAAAACTAAGAAGATTCCGAATGAAAACTGAACATTGTCATGTAAAGTCTTGTTACATGGTTGAGTTCTCAAATTTTGGCCTTAACTGAAGTTTGATTGCTGCTCCAGAATGGTTTTCTTGATCGGTTTTTTTGTGCATCCGGACCAATGAGATTATTTGCCGAAGAAAGATCGTTGCTAGCAACAACAGCCGGAAAGCCTAAGCATTAACTGCCACATCATGAAAAATGCTGTCAAGGTGGATTCACAAGTTTAACTACGAACTATCTTCAAGTCGCCCTGAACACTAACAGAACCCTCTTTCATATCCAGTGTAAATGTGAAATTTTTTTTCTTCATCGTCAACAATCTTCAAACAGGTTCGCAAATACATAAGGAGAGTACAGAAATCTGCTTGAAATGAAACTTCTTCAATCTGAAATGAACAATAATTACGCCAACTGATGTCTGTAGAAGAAAGAAAAAATATAAAAAGCCAAAAAAAAAGTACCTACAAATCAACCAACCAACAAAAATCCCGTTTGAACAGTGTTTCTCATACAGATGTTTTCACACCCTAGAACAAACAAAACTCATCTCCAGTTTTTGTGGTGCTGTACATACGTTGCTTTGATATTAATTTGAACTTAAAATGTTTCACCTGATTTCTGCTACTCATCCATTTCTGTACTCCATCTTTTGTTTTCAACTCCCCAGCAAGTTATCATCGTGGACTTCCATCCATCGAAACCTTTCCTGCTCGTCCTCAAGAACCTCGCCCTGCTTTCCACAAGACTTCATTATGTTGGATTTCTTTTGACATCAAAAACGAACAACTTCCATTCCCAAAGCTATTCACCATTACTTCTTCCTCGTCTTCATCAAACATCATCATCAAACTCCTTTTTCCCCTTCCCCAGGTCCTTTTCAGGACCTCACAGATTGTTGAAAGAGACGCTATACAGCGGTCAACTTTTTTTTTTTTACTCAATAAAGTAGTTTTATTTAATATTAGGTTAACGACGTTGGGCAATGACGAGAGAAGTCCATCCTCCAGCGCAAATCTGTGATACTGCTAAGTGGTGTGATTCAAAATACTTCACTGGGCTTGGAGTGTCAAAAACCGTAAGTGTGTCCAATCCTAACTGGCTGTACAGGTTTGATCCAAATGCCCATAATTTTCCGTTATCTGCAAGCATTTAAAAGCCTTTCTTCGTAATTTAATCGCTTTTTTTTCAGTAATATTTGGACAATAGGGTTTGGACTTTCATCGATTAAGAGCGTTGGGACACCTCAATACGTTTTAGCCATCTGTTGAGAACTGGATTGTGTGACTGGATGAAGTACAGTTTAGGGGAGCACGCTTCTCACACAGAGGTAATTGGCTAAATTTTCCTACATGTAAAAGCATCTTCTATTTTTCAGGTGACGTCGCACCACATCTGATCACGAGTTACTTTCTATCGGCAAGAAGGTGCACTGGGAATTTCCGATTTCGTCCAAAAGAATTCGCGATCTAATTATGAATGATTGACTACTGAGGCAGGCAATTATAACTGACGAGAATAAAGCAGTTTTCTATTGAATTATAGCATTTAGGTGACCCAAATCGAAAGAAAACAATAGGAGACACTATTTCATTGACCTGGGTGGCTATGGTTCTCATTATTAGGAATTCTGGTGTAGAGAGCAATCCAGACTTGTTTAACCCTAGAATCACAATCCGGAGTAAATTTTACTCCAGTTCGTAGTTTTACTTCAATTGAAAATTTCACAACTAATTTGCAAGGTCCATATTCCTGATGCATTATTAATTTGGATATTGGCATTACCTATAAGGTGCATCTTTTCGAGTTTTAGGGAGGAATGTTCAGGAGGAAAGTACTCCGATTATGCATGTTAATGAATATGCCAAAGATAGGATCAGTTTTCCAGAGCGACGGGGAGATACTCACACGTGACCAATAAGATTAATGCAGGATGGCTGAACTGGAGGCAGGCTAGTGGAGTCCTGTGCGACCGCCAGGTCCCGATAAAGTTGAAAGGCAAAGTATACAGAACAGTCGTCAGGCCTGCCATGCTGTATGGCTCAGTGTTGGGCAGCTAGGAAGAACCATGAAAGGAGAATGCAAGTGGCTGAGATGCGTATGCTGCGCTACATGACTGGAGTGTCACGAGCCGACAGAGTACGAAATGATTGTTAGAGGGAGCCTGGGGGTGGGGGACATCGCAGATAAGATGAGGGAGAGGCGGTTGAGGTGGTATGGGCATGTAATGAAGAGAGAGGAGGAGAAGCTTATTAGGTCCATTATGGGTTGGCATGTGATTGGGGGCACCAGAGGTAGGGGAAGGCCAAAACGGACGTGGGAGCAGGTGGTGCTGACGGACATGGAGAAGTGTGGGGTGGAGGGCGACATGGTGGGGGATAAGAGGGAGTGGAGGAGGAGAACCTGCAGACCCGACCCTGCCGTGGGCGGGAGAAGGGCGAGATGATGAATGAATATGCCAAAGATCTTCAGAATGACTGACAGTTCAGTGAATTCAACACGAGATGAAGTAAATTATTATTTTTCTTAAAGGATTTCACTGTGATCACTTTGTAGATGGGTGTAAATGTAAACACCGAAAACAAATTAATTTTGTTTATAAAAAATGAAATTTCTAAAGCAATGGGGAGATGATGTGACCCATGGAATCAATGGGGGATGGTTGAAGTGGCGACAGGCAAGCGGAGTCCTATGTGATCGGAGGGTCCCAATCACGTTGAAAGGCAAGATTTACAGGGCAGTGATGAAGATGCAAGAAGCCGAGATGCGAAAGCTGCGGCACATGAGTGGGATGTTGCGAGCTGATAGAATTAGGAACGAGTATACCGTAAAATCTCACGTAAAGTCCGCATCTCAAATATAGTCCGCACCCGTCTATAGTCTGTATTAGAGATGGGTATGTTTCAAATACAGTCCGCACTTTAAAATTCCTACTGTGGCCAGTGGCGCAACTTGTAGGGGCAATGGGATCAAATGAATTTGAATATGAAATGTCAGATTGCTCTGATGATGAAATTGAAATGTGAAAGATTTTATATTGCATTATCATATAAATAAGACCGTACTGTGTAAAGTCGTGTTGTTAAGTTTAATTAAATGTTCAGAAAATGAGGAGCTGTTTTCATTGAGAACCCTTGGTTTAATTTATAGTCCGCCCTTGGATATAGCCCGCACTAAATGACCCTATGTTTCGCGTATAATCCGCAGGCACTACGTGAGATTTCACGGTATTATAGGTAGCCTGGGGTGTGGGGGTGGACATCCCGGAAAACATTACGGAGGGTAGGTTGAAGTGGTATGGACACAATGTAAAGAGGAGCTCGTTAGGTTCATTTCAGGAATGCAGGTGGTTGGAGCACCCGGGGCAGGGGGAGACCGCCGGGAGTGGAGGGCTAGAACCCGCAGACCCGACCCCCTCCCAAGCGGGGTAAGGGTATGATGATGGAAAAATGAAGAAACTTCTTGTTTCAAGACACTTTTTGCCATGAGGAGTAATTTTTACTCCTAATTGTTATTTCGGGTTGTGATTCTAAGGTTAAAACAATCTACACTGTTGAGCTTTACAGTGACCAGCACTTGCAATGAGACGTGCGCATTTGATACTTCCCGTTGTCAGGAAGAAAATCATTAACATCTAAATTGTTGAGGTTGTCTCTAAATGAAAATTGTCAGCACCGAGCACACGTGATTGGTTCACAATTAATCTGATGATATTAACTACTTCAGTTTATTATTTGTTTTGATGTAGTTTTTGATGCTTACCTGTTAAAACTAAAGTGTGCCTCGATCCACAACTTACAGCACTGGCACATATTTCTTCAGAAAATACAACACATTTTGGTATCGCTTGCACGAGAACTAAAAAAGGAACATTGGCCATATTAAAATTTACTAAAACGACAATAAGTTATAAAAATGCTAGTACGGTAACTAAAAGAAAGTCTGAGCGATGTTCAAGAAGAAAGAGCAAAGCTTCTTAGGCTGTGCCTGAAAAGACTGTAGACTAGGTTCGACATGACAGTGAAGTGCATTTGGAAGTGCTAGAAAACATTAAAAGTTGGTTGGCCCCGACTCCTATCCAGGCCCCTAAGCATCCTCTATTATACGTAGTTCCCCCAGTCTATAGCAACCCGACCGATGATTATTCGAATACAGTAAAACCCCGCTATAACGAATGGTTTCCAAGGTCCCGGCAAAAGGATAAGAGTTTGTATAGTAAAAGTACCGGAAATAATGAATTGGATATAACGAATTTCCTGGTAATAACGATGAAAACTTATAAAAGTTTGGATAATTTGGTTGGATATAACGAATGATGGACCTTATAAATAATTTTTATTTATGGATTTAACACAAACTTCCACTCAATGGTCACCACATATTGAATTGAACACCACTTACAGGAATGCCTTGTCATACTTTTTATTTTACTAGGGCAGAAGGCACAAATGGCTGATGATATTAGAAACGCTCATTTTCTCATCATCATCGCCACCATACTCTTATCCCGCCTGTGGAAGGGTCGGGTATGCAGGTTCTAGCCCTACACACCTACCTATCTCCCCCATGATCCCCCATTCACCCCACCATTACCATTATGCAGGAATTAGACTGGAGAAATACTCTCCCCAATCCTTTACCTCAGAAGTATGAAACAAGACTACCTTTTCTATCCTTCACTGTTATGGCTCAGGGTAAATCTTTAATCGCCCTATCCCTGGTCTTGGCCAGGCTACATTCTTCCTTCATTCCCCCTTTGTCTCTATCATAGAGGACTTCATACTACTGGTGTATGACCAAAGAAATGAGCCTCCTAGCTGTGGCCTTGGTCTGCCTGTAGCATATTTTAGAATCATAGTCTCCTCTCTCCATCCACCTATGGAATGCAGCCTTTTATTTTTTGGTGGCTGCCTCTATTGCATTATTCCATCACTATGTCTGCCTGCCCTGGAGTGTACCTTCTACTCTAGCCTCACCTAAAATGGCTTCCCCAAATTTTCTAATTTTTCTGGCAAACCTGACCCACACTGCATCAGCTGTCTCTTCCAAATCCCAGTCTACTTGCCTATCTACTTCCTACATGAATTCCTGTTTCCAACACCTAATAACCTGTGCTCCTCAAGAATTGACTGCCCTTCAATACTTAAGGGCAGTCATTACAGCTAACCAGTAGTCTGGGAGAATACCAACTGTAAGAAAACTAAATCAACGGGCATTAAAATAGTAAGAAAAACATGCAGAAATGTTTCATTGGGGTAAATACGAAGGTACACAAAGATTAAAAACCAAATGTTTTGCAGAACTACCAAAACCACAATTTCTTGATATTTGGGGTAGTATCACAGACTACTGGTTAGCTATCTGGGGTTAAAAACAGCTTTCCTGGTTGTAACGAATTCCTGGCTATAACGAATGTGATTGCAATCCCCTAAAAATTCGTTATAGCGGGGTTTTACTGTTGTATTTACCTTCATCTTGCGCTTCTTTATCAGCATGATGATTCTTGCTAGGAAAACCCAATTGTCCACTTTCATTCCAGCCCCATGTGTACAAGTCTCCAGAATCTAGTAAGTAATTCAACGTTGTGTCAATGCTTTGAAAAATAATTCAATAAATAAAAATTAATCGTGGCATTCCTTAATTGAAAAAAAGTTGAATCTATAGTTTGTTTCTCAATAATAACAGCTTATTTTTAACACGAACCTTACTTTTTAACAGCCTAGCATAACATGAAAATAAATTATTCCTGGATATTGAAATTGTGGATTTCATAATAGTTTGAGTATGAAAACTTTTGGAAGAAGGATTAAGTGACCAGATTAGGTGCTCTTCTGAAATCTCAAATACTTACTGGTTATTGCTGCTGAATGCCATCCACCAGCAGCAATAGATTGAACAGAAAGTCCTTCCAAACAATCTATTATCCTTGGACTTTCTTCTAATTCTAAGCATCCATGACCTAATTGTCCCCGGCTAAATGCACAAGAAGGTTTAAGAAGGTTAATCATATGAAATAATACTACATTTTTACTAATGTATGTATGTATGTATGTACCTTCCACATCCTAAAGTGTACACATTTCCAAGTTCGTTTAAAAGAACTGCATGCTCTTTTCCACAAGCAATACTAGTAATCTTGTTCGCTATTGGTAACAAAGATTGTGTCATAGACCCAAGTTCGGTCAAAATGGCTTTACCATCTGAAGTAATTGAGATTTATATGACTATAAAATGGAAATTACCACTTGCAACAAAAAGTAAAATACCGTATTTATTCCAATAAGAGCCGCCCTTGAATAAACGCCGCATTATCAGCGTGAAATAAACAACAGACGCCGCCCTCTAACAATCGCCGCTGCCCTTGCTCATCATCATCATACTCTTATCCCACCTGCAGCAGGGTCGGGTATGCAGGTTCTAGCCTGCCACTCCCACCTATCTCCCACCAGGTCCGGAGCGGCGAATTGCGTTGGACACACCAGTTCTCGTCTGATCACAGAAGTTAAGCAGCGCAACCCCAGCTAGTACTGACATGGGTGGCCGCTTGGGAAAACTGGGTACTGTTAATACCCAAAAATCGTCACATTAGTGTAGTGTCTGTGCAGTCTCTGCATAAGAACTATGCTGTGGACGGGGCTCTAATGACCTTGTAGTTGAAGGGCCCTAAAACACCAACAAGCAAGCAAGCCCACCAGGTCCCTGTCCGCCCCACACACTGCCATATCCTTATGGACAACCTGTTCTCACGTCTGCTTCAGTCTCCCCCTGCCCTGGGTGCTTCTGACCACCTGCATTCCTGAAATGGACCCAATGAGCTCGTCCTCCCCTCTTCTCATTTCGTGTTCATAATATTATTATTTGTCCATTTTTTGGCGATGCCCACCACCCCAGGCTACCTCAGATATACTCATTCGTAATTCTATCAGCTCTTGACACCCCACTCATTTACTGCAGCATTCACACCTCAGCTACTTGCATTCCATTGATGTGGCTCTTCCTCACTACCCAACACTATGATCGATACAGCATAGCTGGCCAAACCAACACCCAGTAAAACATCCCATTCAACTAAATTGGGACTCTCCTATCACGCAGGACACCAGTTGCCCATCTCCACTTCAACCATCCTATGGGTCACATCTATTGCTAAGGAACGTTGATCCTAAGTACTTGGCCTCTTTCATCTTCTTCACCAGTTCGCCCCTAGAAAATATGTCACTGTAATTTTACCGTCCATTATGTCTATGAGGGCTCACAAAATTAGTAAGCGCCGCCTTCTAATAAACGCCGCCCTCTAGTAAGCGCCGCAGCAAAAACGCCATGAAATAAATAAACGGCGCGGTGTTTATTGGAATAAATACGGTAGTCAAAGAGATCTCGGAAGAAATGGAAAGAATTAAACAATATTAAAACACACCTGTACATATAAAAGCAGCAAATATATCTCCTGCTGCACAGTCCACTATTTTGCGCCCTCCTACATTTACAGTATGACGTTGTTGCAGACCATCAGTAACAACAGCATATATCTTTCCAAGACCATTTTTGGTGACAGCAACCAAGTGACGATCCGAACAACGAACTTTTACAAAACTGTCTTCAGACAGCCGTTTTACTTCAGGAAAGCCACGAATACATAATTGAAACCCTAATGAGAGAATAAAAGTAATACATCATTATCATCATGCACTTATCCCGCCTGTGACAGGGTAGGATCTGCTGATTGTGGCTCTCCAGGCCCCCATCCACCACACACTATTGTTGTTATTGTTTGTTGGAGTTTAATGTCCCGTCAACTACAAGGTCATTAGAGACCCGTCCACTGTATAGTTCAAATGCATATACTGCACAGACGCTACACTAATGCGACGATTATTGGGTATTAGCAGTACCCAGCTTTCCCGAGCGACCACCCATGTCAGTACTAACTGGGCTTGCGTTGCTTAACTTCAGTGATCAGACGAGAACTGGTGTGTCCAACGCAACTCGACGCTCTCCCACCACACACTATCATATTTCTAGGCTACACGAGATCATTCACAGAAACGATATGTATCTTGTTCGCGGGGAGAAGGCCGGAGGACCGAAAGACGGTAGTAAAGATCAATGCGAAAACAAATCGTTTCTGTGAATGATCTCGTATAGCTACGAACATACAGTTCTGTTATTTCGGGCCGAGATATATGCCCAATTGTAGTCCTACAGTTTAAGGATGGTATTGTGCGCCACTAGCGGTCTCATAATTTGGTCTCCTAAACTGTAGGATGTATACTACATGGTATCGATTGTAAGGGCCGCAATTCTAGGCTTCAAGGTCCTTATGCGGCCCACGGGACACCAGTTTGACACCTCTGTACTAGAAGACTTTTACCAGTCACCTAAAACGAAGTGGTCGGGCAGCATACAAAAATAATATTAGACATTTAATAATTAGAAGAAAAAAAGCAGTACATGACAGTCCAGTGGAGGGAGATTCAGTTGAAACGAAACAAAGCCGCCATCCATTTCAGACATACCTGTGATATAACATAACTTGTTCCAGGACAGTGCAAAATCCGAAGCTTTTTCTAATTCTAACAATTCACTAATATCAAGGTGATCATCACATCGACTTGATATTTGATGAAATCCATTAAAACCAAACATGTAAATCATCATGCATCCATTTGCAGTAGACGTCTTCGAAAGTCTGTTAAGTATGGAACGTCATTTATACCAACAATGTACTTGGTTTTACTTCTGTAATGCATAGCCATAACAGTTTCCCATACTATATGTCAACATTTTTTGTTATTATTTTGGTAAGCTATAGTTCATGTTAAATATTAGAGCTTATTTTTTTTAATATTTAAAACGTTATAATTTTTGTTTTCAGGTGAGGTTATATTAGCCTTTCCATATTAACAGCCTAAACGGTTTCGTGCCTTGATGTCATAATCGTCAAGTACAGTATACAGTGGTACGTATACAGTATCTCACTGCTCAATCTCAGCATCATTCATTTTATTTTAAATATAATTGATCGCAGGATTGGTGTAGTTTAGTCCACATTTAGTGTATCTTAAGAACATCTTCAAATTACAATCTGTCGCCAAGATCCATCATTCTTGTAAGTATAATTAGCTATTTAAGTAATGCAAAGAGAAGGCACAATCGCTTTGGAAAGGAGCTATCGTTCTGCACACTACAGTATTGAAATGAAAAAAAAAACAGACCTGAAGGTTTTGACAATTGATTAAACATTTTTAGATTTGTTGAGTGGCACGTGCATGATCGCAAAATTACAATTGGCACACATCCTGCTTCAAGAATGACACAGCTAGACAAAATAATTGTTTTCATTTTCTTATATCCTTTGCTCGAGTTCCTATTTTCAAACGTTTTGCTAATTGGAGGTAGTCTAAAACAGAAGTGCCTCTCCGAGTTGCATAGGAGCAGCAAATTGCGTTGGACACACCAGTTCTCGTCTGATCACTGAAGTTAAGCAACGCAGCCCCAACTAGTACTGACATGGGTGGCCGCTTGGGAAAACTGGGTGCCGCTAATACCCAAAAATCGTCTCATTAATTTTAGTCTGTGCTGGCTGTGCATTAGAACTTGTAGTTGAAGAGCCCTAAAACATCAACAAACAAATTGCATAAACATAATTCAAAGATACTATTACAGACCAAACCTTACCCATGAAAAAGTTACTTGTTTTGAGTTGTCTCATTTTTTGAAGTGGGTGTCAGATGTTATCAATGAACTAATGTTTTGCCTTACCTATGATGCCTTCTGTATTTTATAGTGAATTAATCATCACAGTTTACCAGATGCAAGAAGAGCCACCAGTTTTCCGCGAAATCTTGCCAAAAACAGGTTTTTTGTATAATAAGAATATTGCTGAAATGGTGTTTTGCAAGCCAAAAATTCTTCCATTGAAATCGTTTACCCTTGAAAAGTTAGATCAAATTCAAAAAGATGCTGAAGAAAAGTTCAAGGCACAGGGTTTTACTAAAGATAAAGATGAAACAAAATAAGTAATAGCTTTACGTTGTTGAAATTATTTTTTTCCCCATTTATTCCCTCATTTTATGTACAAATTTGAATCCACAATTATTATAAAATGCAATATCAATTTGTGAAAGCTGCCATAAAATGTTCGCAACATTCAACGTAATGATCTGCAACGTGTTTTATAACAAGTAAATGAAGAGGGTATCGGTCTCATTTAAGAAACGAATCATGTCATGTACAGTTTACAACAGCTATATCACAATTTTACAGTAATAACAAAACGTGAGAAGATTTTAGACCAGTCACCGAGTACTTTTTTTTTGCACATGATTAGTATTAAAAATGGTTAACAACCATAACCTGTACTTTCTTTTTTTTTCGCATATTGGATTATTTACATGATTTTGGAGTTATTCAACCATTTATAGGATATATACAAGGTTAGTTATTAAATAGTTATACACATTACACGCCCTGGCAGTCATTTTTAAATGCCCATTACCACCAGCTATCCAGATTAAAAAGAAAACAAAAAATGCCTATTTTTTTTCTATCAACAACAGTGTTTGGTATGTCCTATTCAAAATTAGACTGCTAACTCAATTTATTAAAGCCGAAATAACCAAAAAATATTGTGAAATGCGGCAAACAGCCAATGTGTTAATATACGGAACGTAAAACAATCATCAGACCGTTATTCCGTCTGTGGCAGGGACGGGTCTGCGGGCCCACCGACCATGCTGTGACAGGGGGCACCCCAGCCAGGCGCCTGTGGGGGGATACCGGCCTACCCCACTGTTCCAACACCGCATTATACAACCAAAATAGAAATTTTTGGCAGGTAAGTTAATGCTTTGTTGGTTATAATATTGCGTGGTGTCTGACCTATTGCACAATAACTAGAATGCAACAGCAGTCAGGCTCATGCCCACGGAACGTAAAACAACTTATCAATTAAATCTACCTGTTAAATAATTAAGTTCAGTTTAGAAAGCTAGAAGCTATGAATTAAATCCGCATAAATTATTATGCACTAACTAAATTGATGGACACAATAACTATCGTCTTTCGAGATGCCAATGAAGAAAAAAAGAGAAGCAAATGGTAGTACCACAGATGTCCACCGTTGGGAACTGAACCGCGAGACACCTGCACACCAAGCAATGTCTAGCGTAAAATAACGTTTAGACAAAAAAAAAGATGAATACCACTTGGCTGACATCATCTCTACCCTTCACTAATAAACTACATGAAACGCCAGGTGCCATCAGATGCGAAAGAATTCGGAGTGGATACACCGAGGTATGTCTACTTTGGTCCAATTATAAAAAATTTACACTTCCGATGGACTAATGAGAGGATTTGAACATTGCACCATTAATTTAGTGGAGGCCACTTATCGTAAATCCACACACAGAAAGTATGAACGTGGCAAAGGGTTTCTCAAATGGATGCAAGGATTGTAGTCACACCTAGGGCTAATCTTCCCTCCCTGCCACTAAAATCTGGCCTCAAGAGCATGTGATGATAAATCATTTTCTATTACTAGTTAAATCATAATAAAGTTCTCCACCAATACATTTAAATTACTATAACGTCCCAACGTAAATTACACTTGATTACGTATCAACCTGCAAAGTCAACGCCGAGGTGAAAGGGGAGGGGGAGACAGAAATAATCGAGCTCTATATCAATTCAACATCCAAAAATTGGCACTTCACACAATAGATACAAAACCTTAACTATTCGTCAATCATCAAAAAAATAACCCCCAACAAGAAACAACGGTTCAGTTGCAAGCAAATAAGGGTTTGTGTACGTACAATTTGCCTCAACGTCAACCCCTCAACGCTCAAAAAATCCACACAAGTTTTTCTTTTTCAATTTTACATTACAATTCATTAGAAGTTAAGTAGTAAAGCGGCTTCGTTACAAAATAAATACGCTAAATAGTGGGGGATGATAATAAACCATAAAAGTGAAAGTGGAAGTTATTGCTGGGATAACTGACACTAACCCCTGCAGGAATGCATAAAACTATTTAGGGCGTGTATGTCTTGCATTAATTACCTCATACCAACAAGCTGTGAACCCATGCACAAGGTAAGTTGTGCACCTTACCGAGCAATTTCTTTACAGGGTATGAATACAAATAAAAATTGATTCAATTTGACTTTATACATCTTGAAGAGGAGAAGAAGAACCAATTCTAATTAATCTTCACTCTCCGCAAAGCATGATTAGATTAATGGATTTCTTCAACCCTATTCTTTCCATTTGAATGACCTTGGAGACAAAGCTTCGCTCTTAACAACCAACAAATATCATCATATAAACCGTTTTTTAAAAGATGAGAGGACTTTTGTGATAACTATAAGCTTGGGATTGATCATTAATCAAAGGACCTTATCAAACTACAATGAAGTTCCTCTAAACGATGGGGTTTCATGCTGAGAGTTAAGGGTCGAAGTTTTTAACGCAACTAATCATTCCAATGTTTTCAAACGTCTGCATCCAGAATGTTAGAGAAAAAAAACAACAAAACTTAAAAGCAACCGCACAAAACTGTCTAGTGGTGTGTGTTTGTGTCCTTGGTCCCCAGTCCCAGGGCCAGAATAATTATAGTACATAGCCAAATATGATATTCGAAGATATGTCCAAAAATATTAATAAGTGAACATTAATTAGGGACATTATTTTCCAAACTGAGCAAAATTACCCGTGCTGTAGACTGGGCCAGGTCTCGGTGCAGCCATGGTTGTTGGTGACATCATCATGCCAGGGACCACCATTGTTGGCACCGCCATTGACGCTGGTGACACTAAGAAATAAATAATTAAATTCAAATACCTCTTTAGAAGCGTGCATGAAGATGCCGCCGTCCAAAACAAATAAAAAACCTGCCAGCAAAATGAGGGGAGGGGGAAGCTCAGATATATTATTTTCTACTCTTGTTTGTTGTCAGGACAATTCTATCCCAACTAGGGCAGTGGTTGCCAAAGTGCCCGTACCGACTGCCAGGGTAATTCTGTGAGAAATAATTTGATATTAAAGAGATATTTAGAAGTTATAATATTCAACAGAAAATAAGAAGCTAACATGTCGCTAATAATTGTTTATGGAAATCTATTGTCGCCTTCTTTGATTAGTTTGTGGGTTGGGGTGTAAGCCAGGCAGCCATAACAGGTCAACCCCTTAGGAGGCTGCCCGCGGGAGATGAGGAGGTAGGTGAAAGGAGGAGGAAGAGGGTTAATTTGCAGCCCCCAACGTTCTTTACCAACCACCCAAGTTGGTATTGACGTGGGTGTGCGCTGCTTAACTTCAGTGATCTAACGGGAACTGGTGTGTCCAACGCAACTTGGCAACTTCTCTTCGGTATCTTTCAATTAATAGTAATCTGTGATATGTCCGTGGGGTTCAAGAATGTTTCATAAAACAGATTTAAAAAGAATTTAATATTAAAAAATTTCACAGGGGGTCCTGGATTGTTACCACATCCTCATATGAGTGGCTGAGACAAAAAAGTTAAGCAACCACCGATCTAATTTATCAAAACTAACGCTAAACACAGCAAGTGTAGTATTTAACCAGTTAACCTTGTCATTTTAATAGCAAAGGCACGAAACAACATCGTCTGCTGCTTCCTACCAACCATTTTTTTCAATGAAATAATTCCAAAGTTAAATTCCTAATTGGAAAGAACTATACCTGGCATAGGTGAAGGCATTCGTACTCCTAAAACTGGGTTAGGCGATGACTGAAGATTAATTTGCTGCATTCCTGTCGTTATATTTTGCACTTAAAAGTTTAGTACAAAAAAAGAAAATCATTGAACAAAAATCATCCCGAATTGTAATGAAATCAAAAATTACACTTAAAAATAATTACCCGCCATTTGATTCATACTTGGAGCTGTTGGTTTTTCATTTCTACTAGAATAAGAAAGATTATCCAGATTTATGTCAACTGACCCAGCGTTGCTCCACGTATTCTGCTTTTGAAATTCATCCTGCATCTAAAAGACAAGGCAGAACGCTAGAAATTAATCAAGCAGAAGGTAAAATCCTAACATGGTGCTGTCTCCCAAGATTTATAACGAATAATGGTACAAACCTGAGTGTGGCCACAACTACTAACGGGTATAACCAAATTTGGGGATAATCCTTGAAATGCTGGTTGCATACTCGGATTTTGGATCTGACCAATAGTATTCATTTGCTAGAAAATGGAACATGCAAACAAATGCAATAACATTTGCTGAAGATGCAGAACACAAAACGTGAGAATATAACACTACATCTAAAACAAAAATGTAGAAAATGACAATAACAACTCAAATTACAAGAATTATTACTGTTATCATGCTCTGGCGTCAACGCTAATCACAACAGTAATTAGACACCTGCCTGAAAATGTATCAGCATGCTTGAAATTTACTACTCTATTAGTGCAAGCTTTCACACACACATAAGTTGGACATACGTTTAGAAGACAAAAGATTAGGCTAGAAATGTCTTAAATAAAACAGTGTAGTGTAACTGAAGTTTCATAGCACCACAAGTACTCCTCTCACACATACTGCATGGCCAAATAATGAATAAAGACATGAGCCCTTCAATGCAGTGGAACAGAAGTTGTCGAACATAATTTGTCCCTAAAGTCAGTTCGCGACATAAAATTAACGTAAAATGTATAATTTGTTCCTGAACCCCAGATGATTACTTATTTAAAGCGTTATAACGGTATACGAGTATAACATCGATAAGATAACAAAAAAATTTCTTGAAATCTTTCAAAATAAGCAAATCAAATACTGTACATCAAATGCAGTATTGAGGAAAATTTAACCTCACTTAATTTGTGTACGGAGGGATTATGCGGAAGGTGATGAGGAAAGGGAAGTGATAAGAGTTAATACTTTATAAAAAAAAACAAAAAGAAAATCCAGAAAAAGCACATTAAAGTTGAGCTAGAGCAGTGAGTAAAAACTGTGGTGTAACTGCCGCTCTCCCGCCATACATTTCATATGTACCTCGTTGCCAGTTTGTCGGTTGGGATACCCGTGCCCCGTGCAAATTTTACGCTGGCTTTTTGTTTAGGAACCGATTTGATAACCGTTCGACAACCGATGTTCCATTCTGCATTCAAATCTGCATAAAATGGCTACCTTATTAAAGTCTACCAAATTCCCCATCTGCATGGCTGTTTGCGGTTGAGGAGGCATCATTCCCATAGGCACATTGGAAATTAGAACAGAAGACGTATTGAGGTTCATTAACAAGGCAGCGTTGGATGACGAGGCACCTGGTATAGTTGCCATACTCATGGAATTGACTGAAGGTAACGAATTTGATAACAAAGGAATCATTGGCGCCTGGGTACTGGCGGTATTTAAAAGGTTGAAAGAATTAACGTTGGATGCAGTATCTGAAGCGTTAAACGAGGAAAAGTCAGCAAAGTCTTCTTGACTGCAAGGATATCATAAATAATCAACATACAACTACAGAGATTAAGGGTTCTACATTGGAAATGTCAATTTTCTAATTTTCTTTCTAGCGTGTGCCTACCTAGGCTTTTGCGCTGACCCAGCTATTTGGGGTTGGAATGAAGAGAAGTCGCCAAAATCGCCATTTGCATTGCCTAAAATGAATTAAATTACTGAATTACATCCTTCGTTTGCTTTCAGACAACTATCAGATTAGGAATTAAGTGTCTCTCGCATAACTTTCCAAAATTAGCAATATTCTCGACAGTTGCCAGATATATTAAAGTAGTATCCCCAATCACTTTACCTGCACTCTTTTCATCAGCTCGTGGATTAAATGCATCGACACCAGCAGATTTATTTATTGCAGAATTTCCATTGACAGCCGCGTCCAAATCGAACAAATCGCCTAATAAATCCTGAGATAATTTTGGAACTGTAGCACTGGCTGAAGTCTCAGCAACAGTGTTATTTGAAATGTTTACAGAGTTGCTGCTGGAGTCTAAAGTTGGTTTTGGACTTGGTGATTTCTACCGAAATAAATGACAGATCAACACTACAGTAATAATCTCTGAAAAATAAGTCACAGTTCACTTCTAAGCGACTTTACCATTTTAATTGTAAAACTCTTTTTCCATTCCTTATCTGATGGTCCTGAATCGTCGTGAAATTCCTTTCTGAAATCTCGATCCCCTTCTGCACTTTCACGTTCATCTAATGTTCTGAAAATTCCATAAAATTTTACTATTAATTGAATGTCAACGATATAACCGTAGCTGCAAACAACTAAAATTAATGATTTCCAAAATGTACATAAACAACTTACTTAGGTTCAATGCCTTCTTCCACACTTTTTCTACGACCAAAGCCATAATATCGTCCTCCTTTACCTCGTGTTGGATCCCAATCTTCAAATTCTTGGTACCTAGCTTCTGTATCGTATCGATCACCTTAAAAATATTAATACGTTATTTAAAATGTAAAACAAACTTCTGAAAATTGTGAATTTTAGGTGCATACTATATCTATAAGACATGGCATCACAGGACATTCCTATATATTTGTCTTTTGTCTTCTTGGCCTTTTTTCTCTCTTCCCTTAATCTGTCATCATCATGAACGAATTCTATTAAATCTCTTACTTTTTGTCTCACTAAGAAAATTTAATTCAAAAGACAGTTGAGATCAACAGTTATTCAAATTAAAACAAGCATTCTTGAATGACGTAATATACATGGGAAAAAGTCTTTTACCATTGATCCCAACATCCTTCCCAAGTTCGTCGATGTAAGTATAATTTTCTAAACTTCGTAGATCATATAGATGTTCCCTTGCACTTGTTACTACTCGTTCTGAACCATTCCTCATTAAGTAATCAAGTAACCTCAAGGCCTAAGTGGTAATCCCAAAAATCCAGATTACAACCAAGGAAAACAAAAAATGAAAGCCGCATGACTTGCAAGAATTACACACTTTATACGTCCTACGCCAATTTTTCTTGTTATCTTGAAGCATCCTTCTCCAAAGCATTTGCATCACTTCGGGAAACAGTTCATAAGTAAACGTGCACTGTGCAATTTCCTGCATTAAAGTACCAGAAGGACCCCAGCCTTCATCATTAGTTGCTTCTCGCACCTTTGCTTCAGTTTCCGTGTAGTTCATCACCACATTCGTACTAACAAATATTTTAAAGAAACAATTAACTTATAAGTTTGGAAAGTCAGCATTTATGTAATCATACTCGCAATTGTTATTTTAAACTGCTTTAGTAATAAAATTGCAGGTGCACCAGTGACACACATACACTGTCGTCAAAAAAACTACAATCCAGTTCAAAAAAAAGTCCATTCAAAAATGAATATCGTTATAGACTATATAAAAACCTGCGATAACTTTCTGTAAACAAATTACAGGAAATTTTCTTGTAATATGCACAGCTGGCAAAACATTAATGGGTGGCCAATGAAACCTTTACCAATAACTTTAAAGAAACGTTGTATATAACGGTATGTAAAACATCCATATGCCTGACTGAAAAAAATCCTAATAATGGTTATCACATTTAAAGTTATCCTAAAATATTCATTTATTAAACCTTATCGATTAAAACTGACCCCACACATGTTATACAAACATATGTTGGAAGGTAAATCACGTTATCTAAGTCAACATTACAGGAAATAATCCGGAAATGCAAATAATATAAATCTCTGCATGGATTCAGCAGTACAGTATTAAATGTAAATTATTACCTATAACAAAGACCTTCAGATGAATACAGGGTGGGATTTCCGCCAAATTCTTTTGTTTTAATTATATTAATTCCTCTGCGATTTATAATGAAGCAATCAGTTTCAAGTAATACACTAATAATTTGATAACTAACAAGGTAACTATTAAATGAAGATGTTTAGTTAAAACACCTGTCTTATGTTAAAACCTTTTAAAAGTTGGTGGAAATGGGCGGGAAGACTATTGCTGCAGTTATGTTGGAGCTTTCAACCTATTAAAATATCAGTCTAATTTCTACGTATTAATTTTCTAGGAAGATTGCGTTACATAAAACAAGCGATGAGGAGAAAGAGTTTTTATTTTAAAACCAACGTGGCAAACTCGATCCAATTGCATATCTTCAACATTTCTACACTTGTATTGGCACCCAAGACATATACCAGATGTACGGATGACTAATACCGCTTTCAAAAAAGCAACCAACAATTATATAAACCTTACGTAACTTTTGAATACTTTCGTCCAAAATTACCAACTCTGAAAATGTCCCATTTGCAAATATATTTGTGTCAATATTTCAAAAATGGAATTTCTAACCCTTTTTAAGTATGGTGTAACAATTTTCATTCTTGTGACGGGGCAGTTTAAAACTCTCTGATAATAATGCCGTGTGGTTATTATCGCGGGTTATAATAAATGCCGACAGACTATCAATCTACTATAATCGAAATAAGGTATTTAATTTAATTGTTAGCTCGTAGAAATCAATTTGTATTTCTTAACCCTATTCATTCAAGCCTAAGTACAGGAGAGAAGTACTGGAATTTTTTTTTCAAATGCTTAGCAAAAAAAATTTGGTAAAAGTAAAATATTGCCTTACACTTTATCTTTCACCTCGCGTAGCTTCCACATTAAATCCATTTTGTCCAAGAATAATAACCAATAATAACCTATCAAATTGCCAAACTTAACACAACTCCAAAGGTAACACTCCAGAACAACATGGAAGTCCTCATTCAGATGACGCAGGAGTCGCGGAAGAAAAACGTATAGAAAAATGCGGTTAAAGGAATAGCTTAGCTTAGGTGCAATAGGAGGTTTCTCGGCTAGAGTACGACGCTAATAAGTTTACTTATGGGGACATTCAGAAACAAACGAGGCTATCATAAAATATCGCATTTCTGTTGTCTGACGTGTTCCGCAATATTTTTGGTATGGCGGACCCCAAAGGCGTGTCTCAAGTTCCGTGGACCTCCTCCGCCATGATAAAAATTGCTATTAAATCCAGTCTTTTCGAAATTTAATCGTTTCTGGGTTGGGAAGTAAGCCAGGCAGCCGTAACAGGTCGAGCCCTTAGGAGGCTGCCCGCAGGAGATGAGGTGGTAGGTAAAAGGACGAAGGAGAGGGTTAATTTGCAGCACCCACCGTTCTTTACCAACCACCCAAGTTGGTACTGACGTGGGCGGGCGCTACTTAACTTCAGTGATCTCACGGGAACTGGTGTGTCCAACGCAACTTGGCTGCACTAGGCAACTTGGCTGCACTAGGCAACTTGGCTGCATACATTCCTTAAATTTTATATAAATATATAGGGATGTAAACTCGTGGGGTAGGCCGGGATCCCCCAACAGACAACTCAGTCAATATTTCCTTTATTTTTTGAATTTGTTGTAGTTTTAGGGCAGTGCGGTAGGCCGGCATCCCCCCACAGACAATTCAGCCAATATTTCCTGCGGGCTCCAGGCGGCCGGCTGGGGTGCCCCCAGTCAGAGCATGTTCATTGGACCCGCAGACCCGACCCTGCCACAGGCGGGGTAGGGGTATGATGATGATGATGTTGTCATAGGGCCCTTCAACTACAAGGTCATTAGAGCCCCGTCCACAGCATAGTTCTTATGCAGAGACTGCACAGACACTCAGGGCCATAACGAGGGCGGGGCGAAGAAGGCAGCCGCCACGGGCGCAACTTGGTTTGGGGCGCAAAATGTTTGTTTTTTGTCATTATTGGATTACAGGCAAGCGAAAGTTAGTCACTTGCCACAGGCACTTCATACCCCCCGTTACGGCACTGCAGACACTACCCTAATGCGACGATTTTTGAGCATTAGCGGTACCCAGTTTTCCCAAGCGGCCACCCATGTCAGCACTAGCTGGGGTTGCGCTGCTTAATTTCAGCGATCAGACGAGAACTGGTGTGTCCAACGCAATTCGCCGCCCCCCCCCTAATATTTCCTGCGGGTTCCAGACGCCTGGCTGTGGTACCCCCAGTCAGAGTATGTTCAGTGGACTCGCAGACCCGATCCTGCCACAGGCGGGATAAGGGTATGATGATATAGGGATGTAAACGTATTAAAAATAAGACATACATTACTTTAATTGTTTTAATTATTAATTAAATTAAAATTCGAAACATTCACCAATATTTCGATATGGCGAGGCGCCTTCCGGATTCCCAATACAAACCCCACGGACCCCCGGTTGCGGAATACTGGCCTGACTTATTATTTAAATTACTGAATGAAACCGTATGCAGAGAACAGGTAGAGAAGGGCCTAAACGATATTAGAGGAGCGATAGAAAAGGGAGGGCTAAAGATAATCATGAAGACAGAGTACAGTACTTAGCTTTTAATTGGGAAGGACAGGAAAATAATGGTGAAGTACGTTCTAGGGGCGAACTGGTGAAAAAGGTGCAAAAGGTAAAGTACTTAGGATCAACGTTCCAAAGCAATGGGGAGATAGACTTGGATTTGACCCATAGAATCAATGGGGATGTTTGAAGTGGAGACAGGCAAGCGTCCTAATCAAGGTCCTAATCAAGTTGAAAAGGAAGTTTTACAGGGCAGTGGTTAGGCCAACTATGCTATATGCCGGATCAGAGTGTTGGGCAGTGAGAAAGAGCCAAGTCAATAGAATGCAAGTAGCCGAGATGCGAATACTGAGGTCAGTGCCGGATTTAGATATTGAGAGGCTCTAGGCTATTTCCATTTTGAGGCCCTTTTCTTAAGTTTTGAAGCCCGCTAAATGTTGAGGTCCTAGGCTTCAGCCTACTTAGCCTAGTGATAAATCCGGCACTGGCTACGGTACATGAGTGGCGTGTCGAGAACTGATAGAATTAGGAATGAGTATATTTGAGGTAGCTTGGGGTGGTGGACATCTCCGAAAAGAATGAGGGAGAATAGGTTGAGGTGGTATGGGCACGTAATGGGAAGAGAAGAGGAAGAGCTCGTTAGGTCCATTTCAGGAATGCAGGTGGTCGGAAGCACCCGGGGCAGAGCTAGACCGAAGCAGACGTGGAAGAAGAGGTGGCTTTAATATTTACTGAATTAGTTTCGTGGGTTGGGGAGTAAGCCAGGCACCCGTAACAGGACGAACCCTTAGGAGGCTGCCCGCGGGAGATGAGGAGGTAGGTGAAAGGACGAAGGAGAGGGTTACTTTGCAGCACCCAACGTTCTTTACCAACCACCCAAGTTGGTATTGACGTGGGCTTGCGCTGCTTAACTTCAGTAATCTCACGGTAACTGGTGTGTCCAACGCAACTTGGCTGCCCGGGGTCCTGGGGAGAGATAGGTGGGAGTGAAGTACTCGAACCTGTAGAAATCTCGCAAAGCCATTTAAAAACCAGCAACATCACTAACTTTTTCCGCCATTCATGGGGTCAGTTGCCCATTTACCACAGTGAAAAATACGGCTGGTTTACTCATGCTACTGCCGACCTTATGCTACAGCCTCCTATCCCAGTTTAAGAACGACGTTGGGACACGTTTTCACCACCGAAATCAGACAGGCGACTTCTTGCACGTGGGACGTTTACCGATCTACCAGTGCCAGTGCCACGTAGAAAAGGTTCAGTGGTGGCACGGTACGCTCCACATGGAGCCATAGTTTTACTTATCATTCGATAGAAGACACACCTGGCGTAAAGAGAACCTGGAACAAGACACGCAAATGTCCATCACGCCTACTGTGCCAACCAGGGCAGGTTCCACTCGTTTTTTCTCTACTTCGCCACCGAGACAGATACTTGTATGTCGATTTGGAGATAAAGTAATCAACATTATTACACAATGGCAAGGTCGAGTCTCGAACGTCACGCCCATCATTCCCTTCTGTCCTCACCTGTCCCACCTGCAAAAATAATCATCTGATATATGACATGTGGAGATAGACTTCATTCATCTATCAGTGACAGTCGTGAAGGAGGAGAGAAGTAACAATAGCAGATTCGGGGAGGAGGGGGGGGAAGCATAGCTTTCAATTGGGTTAGAGGTAAATAGGAGGGTGTGATACTCTCTAGGAGGGAAGAGAATAAAAAAAGGGGACTCAGCAGCTAAAATATTTGGGTGAGGTCATCAGTTATCCATAAAAATGCCGAGAGAGGCTTGGATGTTGCTAATAGGATTTGAATAGTATGCATTTAGTGGAGGAATATCGGAGAATGGAGTTAGAACTTGCAGACCCGACTCTGCCATAGGCGGGATAATGGAATAACGGTGATTAGTTATAGAATATAACAGTTTGATAGATAGCCGGCCATTATTCCAACACTTGTCACAACCCGCTACGGCAGAGCAGTGGTGACGTGCGTGACCACTTCGTCAGTGGTTCTGCAGTGTCTTCGTGTGTACGATGTCACTTGCTCGTTAAGGACCCTGACTGCATCATCATCATACCCTTATCCCGCCTGTGGCAGGGTCGGGTCTGCGGGATCTAGCCCTCCACTCCCGCCTGTTTCCCACCGTGTCCACGTCCACACCACACTACGATATGCTTGCGGACAACTTGCTCCCACGTACACTAATCCTCCTTAACTTTAGGATACTAACTAATTCCCCTGATTTGCCTTAAGGATCCCCACATTCCGCGTTCTAAATCTAGGATTTGCCCCTATTCTTTCTGAACATACTCTGACTGGGAGTACTTCAGCCAGGCGTCTGCAACCCGCAGGAATATTGGCTGGGTTGTCTGTGGGGGGATGTCGGCCTACCCCATAGAGGCTACTCGCTGCACTATCTGTCCCGGGAACCGAGGTCCCCACTCCCGTGACATTGCGGACGCATTGTCCTCCGCCGCCCTATATTTCAACGCTACCTCTAATAGACCGTCATCCTGTCAGAGGAGTTGAAAAATAGAGAGCCATGGCGGTCAATTGGAGGTTTTAATCAGAGGGTCAAGATGGGTACCCGACACTGCCATAGGTCGGAAAAGGGTTAGGAGTTGCTTTGGTGGCGTTTGCATCACTTATAACCAGGGCTTTACATCTCATCCGACGGAAGCCACAGTTAAGGCTATGCCCTAACCTGATTTTTGTTTGTTTCGTTGGTATTTTGGGGCCCTTCAACTATAAAGTTATTTAGAGCCCCGTCCACTGCAGTAACTCTCCGTGTAGTAGTGACATCGTACACACCATACTAGGCCACAGTTTTAATTCCCATCCAACAGAAGGGGTACTGGGAGCCCCTAGCCTGAATGATCAAGTTCACTAGGTCCAGAAAGAAACGTGGAATCCCTGGCAGAGGAACCTCTCTCCACCGAGGCGGGCTAGTCACTAACAAACGTATTCCCGCCTATGGCAAACGTCGGGTACCTATTTCGTCCCTCTGAATGGACACGATGTTGATATATCGGGCAATGTTTTTCAGCAGCCGGCTATCGACCAAAATTGCAATTCCTATGCTTATTTGTCGTCGATCTGTTGTTCGTTGGGGAATTCCACCGAAGTCAGGGGGCGAGCTCCTACACTGAAGGAAGGAGCACTCGGGTCGTCTCTCTCACCCGAAAGACGCCAACCAACTTCTGTCCAGTATCAAACTTAGGACCACTGACGTAGTTACCAAGCACGCTACCCAGTGCGCCACCTAGGCGGAATCTGACTTTTTTTGGGGGGCAATTTTGTTGTTTTGTTAGTGTTTTAAGGCCCTTCAACTACAAGGTCACTAGAGCCCCGTCCACTGCGTAAGTCCAATGAAGAGACTGCACAGACACTACACTAATGCGACGATTTTTGGGTATTAGCAGTACCCAATTTTCCTAAGCAGCCATCCATGTTAATGTAAGCTGGGATGGCGTTGCTTAATTTCAGTTATCAGACGAGAACTGGTGTGTCCAACGCAATAAGCTGCTCCTTGTCTATTTTCAATGAGAGGTTGTTTTTCGTTTGTTGGTGTTTTAGGGCCCTCCAACCACAAGGTCATTAGAGCCCCGTCCACTGCGTAGTTCTAATGCAGAGTCTGCACAGACACTATACTAATGGGACGATTTTTGGGGCATTAGCGGTACCGAGTTTCCCCAGGCGGCCACCCATGTTAGTACTAGTGGGGGTTGCGTTTGAGAGCGGCGAGTTGCGTTGGACACACCAGTTCTCGTCTGATCACTGAAGTTAAGCAACGCAAGCCCAGTTAGTACTGACATGGTTGGTCACTCGGGAAAGCTGGGTACTGCTAATACCCAATAATCGTCGCATTAGTGTAGTGTCTGTGCAGTATATGCATTAGAACTATACAGTGGACGGGTCTCTAATGACCTCGTAGTTGATGGGACCTTAAACTCCAACAAACAAACAAGCAACCCCAGCTAGTACTGACATGGGTGGCCGCTTGGGAAAACTGGGTACCGCTAGTATCCAAAAATCGTCGCATTAGTGTATTGTCTGTGCAGTTTCTGCATCAGAACTACACAGTAGACGGGGCTCTAATGACTTTGTAGTTCATCATCATCATACCCTTCTCCCGCCTGTGGCAGGGTCGGGTCTGCAGGTTCTGGCTCTCCACTCCCTTCTGTCTCCTACCAGGTCCCTGTCCACCCCACACATCGCCATGTCCTTACGGACAACCTGCTCCCATGTCAGCCTCGGTCTCCCCCTACCCCGGGTGCTACCGACCCCCTGCATCCCTGGTATGGCCCTAACGAGGTCCTCATCTCCTCTTCGCATCACGTGTCCATACCACCTCAGCCTGTTTTCCCTCATTTTTTCGGCAATGTCCACCACCCCCAGGCTACCTCTAACATACTCATTCCTAATTCTATCAGCTCTTGACACACCACTCATGTACCGCAGCATTCGCATCTCTAATGACTTTGTAGTTGAAGGGCCCTAAAACACCAATAAACAAACAACAACAACAAGGGGTTGCGTTTCTTAAATTCAGTTATCAGACGAGAACAGGTGTGTCCAACACAATTTGCCGTTTCCTTTCCTTCCCAAAAGTTAGTCCGTTTTTTTAGACTTTTGTGCCTTATGGTTGCCATCAGCGTAACGGTCAGTAACATTTTAGGATGGCGTGGTACCGTCTGGCAGTTCAATTGTTCATCATTGTGGAATTCGTCTGGTAGCTTCCTTGATTATTTTGGTGCTAATGGCATCCCGGATGTAAGTTTCTTTGAAATTTTCTCAGTAAGTTCTTATAAAGAGAGAAATATTTAATAACTAAAATTAATTTGAAAAAATCACGCAAATGGTTTCTTAATCTCCGCCATAACTTGCAGACTAGAATAATAGTCGCAGACAGTACGCAGTCATTTTGTAAGCTCTACCAGACACCCAAGGACGGGCTGGTCCCGTAAGGGCTACCGGGCTTTCACAGGCGAGCCGGATATACCCCTACTCATACTGTTCCAAATTCTTCAGGAAGTCTAAATGTTAGTACTGGTCACTACACCCTGATGGGTCAATGAAAAACGAGACTTGGAAAACAGGTTTTTAGCCAAAAATAGAATCTGTTTACTTATTTAAATGTCGGCCGTTTGATATCACCCGACGCCTGGGGGCTAACTCCGTAAACGGAGGGAGCAGCTTATTGCGTTGGACACATCAGTTGTCGTCAGATCACTGAGTTAAGCAACGCAATGCCAGCTAGTACTAACATGGGTGGCCGCTTGGGCAAAGTGGATACTGCTAACACCCAAAAATCGTCTTATCAGCGTAGTGTCTGTGCAGTGGACGGGGCTCTAATGACCTTGTAGGTGAAGGGCCCTTAAACACAAACAAAACAAAAATCCATTACCGGAAATTTTGTCAGATTACGCATTTGTTTCTAATCTAGCACCGTCTCGGTGTTTGGGACCCGCTCTGGTAGCGTAAAATGCACTGCACTCGAATACTGCCTCAGTAGTTCTAGGTTCGATACTGGGTCGAGGTGGATTGGCTTCTTCCGCGCGAGAGAAGTTCCCAGTGCACCTTCCGACTGATGGCAATTAAAGCCGAGGTCCCGTGGCGCGTACTGTGTCATTTGCACATATGAGAACGCTTTCTACTGCGTAACAGGTAGATGGGAAAATTTCCAGGTGTTGGTGCTTGCCCCCTGGCGTCGTCAGAATACCGACGATAAACAAACATTAGGATTGCAGCTTGGGTCGGCAGCCTGCTAAGGAAAAATATCCCCAATGTGTCCATTCAGAGAGACAGAGATGGGGACGGTACCGGACCCTACCATAGGCAGTTTGCATAGGCTGCCATTGCGTTTGTATCTGTCTCGGTGGTTGATGGGGTCTGAACTGGCAGGGCAAATTCTGAACTTCTACGGATGGAATCACTAAACCCGCTGCGGTGGCGTAGTGGTTAGCACGCTTGGCAACTGCGCCAGTAGTTCTAGGTTCGATAATGGACCGTGGTGGGTCGGCTTCTTTCGGGCGACAGAGAAGCTGCGAGTGTGCCTTCTTTAGGGATGAGAAGTAAAACCGAGGTCCCGTGTGGGTGTACGATGGCGCTTGCACGTAAAAGAACCCTCTCTACTACGCAACGGGTAGATGAGGCAAAATTTCCAGGTGTAGGAGCTCGCCCCCTGGCGTCGGTAGCATTCCCCAACGAACACTCGACCGACGATAAATAAGCGTAGGGGTGCAGCTTTGGCCGGCAACCGGCTGCAGAAAAAACTATGACCAATATATCACCCTGTGTCCATTCAGAGGGACAAATGGGTACCCGACCCTGCCATAGGCGGGAAAAAGGGCTAGGAGTTGCTTTTTTTGCTGCGGATGGAATCACTGAACTGCGCTCCTACATCGATCGATACGTAAGAAGGGTTCTTTCAGGTGCAGTTGTGACATCATACACGCCATTCGGGGTCACGACTTGACTTTCCATTCAACAGAAGGCACATTTGGAATCTTTCTATTTCTTTCGCCCGACAGCAGGGGAGGACATGGGCGGCTGCTTAGGAAAACTGGGTACTGCTAATACCCCAAAATCGTCGCATTAGTGTAGTGTCTGTACAGTCTGTACTACGCAATGGACGTTGTTCTAATGACCTTGTATTTGAAGGGCCCTAAAACGCCAACAAACCAAAAAAGAGGCAGTGATCAGCCAAGAACTGGTGTGTCCAACGCAATTCGCCACTCCTCCCCCTGTCAGACAAAAGTCAAACCACCTCGGTTCTTCCAGGACCGAACCTCAAACTACTAACACACTAGTCCACCAGCACAGGCGTGCCAGCACAGTGTGCAATGTGTGCAATGCACACAGGCGCCAGGCTATTAAAAGCGCCCCGGTCCTCTGCTTATTTCTTAGAACCGGCCCCCTGATCTGCCATAGCCAGTGATAGGAACGAAGTCACCATTCCTAGGTGATGCTGTGACAAATGTGTGGCATATTGGCAAATGTGCAGCCAAGTTGCGTTGGACACACCGGTTACCGTGAGATCACTGAAGTTAAGCAGCGCAAGCCCACGTCAATACCAACATGGGTGGTTGGTAAAGAACGTTGGGTGCTGCAAATTAACCCTTGTCTTCGTCCTTTCACCTACCTCCTCATCTCCCGCGGGCAGCCTCTTTAGGGTTCGTCCTGTTATGGCTGCCTGGCTTAATCCCCAACCCTTCAAACTTCTCCAGTAAATATACCAGTTATTGTTGAGACATTTTTTTCATTCGGGAGGGGGGAGATAGGGGCGCCAATTAAGTTCTTGAACACAGGCGCCGAATACTACTGGCCCACCACTGTCCACCAGGCTACCTCTGGGACACCGAGAAGGGGGGAGTTGTTACCCAGTAAAGACATACTGAGTGAAACTGGATCCGTAATCCAGTGTTGTTAAAATCAGCAGAAACTTATATTTTGACCTTGCAACCTCATCAAATGTCACAGGCTTTTATGGACCCCCGTTAGGAAAACATGGCGGATCTTTGGGGTTTCACAAACCACAGGGTAAAAGGTGGAAATAATGTTATCCTTCTGTCACGAGGAGCTCATTTTATCGGTTTAGATCCAACTTCGATGCCTGTAGAACAAATTTGGCAAAAAATGTTGGTACTGTATAAAAATTGTCTAAAGAACACCTCATCCGAAATCGATTTTGAAAATCCTTCACATCAGGATTCAGCTGTAGACGGTATCATAGATTTCGGTTTTTTTGAAATTGCAATGCAATGAGTTTATTGGTCTATTTTCTAATTCGAAAAATATTATGTTTTAAAGAACTACTTTTACTGGATAGTTTCTTTTTTAATGTGTCGACCTCATTTTTCAATGAGGAAAGTAAAGCATTATTAACAATAATAGACGATTGTTCCGGCAATTGTGCGCGGCTGTTTGAAGGTGAAACCTACCTTTCATGTCTTTTTTTTTGTTTTTTAACAGTGAAACTAATGAGTTTAAGAGTTTTTGAAATTCAATTTCATTACAGTCGTAGAACTTAGTCAGAATTTCACTCCTGAGATAGAACAAAGGCTGAAGCTTTAAACTCCAGGTATATATTACCGGTGATTATTACCTACGCATAGTTGGATACCTTTATTAGACCTCCTTCAAAGATGGCGTGCTCTGTAAGTATTTAAACATTTACTTATTTATTTAAAGCAACTATTAAACTGCCCCTCTGAATGGGCACCCAGCCGGCTGCCGACCAACTCTGCAACCCCTATAGTTATTTATCGTCGTCCTACTGTTCATTGGGGAGTACCACCGACGCGTCGGAGGAACTCGCGGGCGTCGGTTGGCGTCGCTGCGCCAAGAGGCGATCTCCTACACCTGGGAATTTTGCCTCATCTACCTGTTGCATAGTAGAGGGTTCTTTTACATTCAAATGACATTGTGCACCACACAGGACCAAGGTTTTACTTCTCATCTGACGGAAGGCACCCTCGGGGCTGCTCTCTCGCCCGAAAGAAGCCAGCCCACCTCGATCCAGTATCGAACCTAGAACCACTGTAGCAGTAATCGAGCTCGCTACCTACTGCATTTATTTGAGGAACAAGAAAACTCGATTTTGAGTCAGTACAGTATTACATTTATTTAATATTTAAGCTACATTAATAAGTGGAAATCGGCCTGGGGGCGCAATGGGTAACAAGCTCCATACCTGCGTCAGTAGTTCCAGGTTCGATACTGGGCCGAGGTTAGTTGGCTTCATTCGGGTGAGAGAGAGGCCCCGAGTGCGCCTTCTTTCGGATGACATTTGTATCGCAAGGAACCCTCTCTACTACGCAACGGGTAGATGAGGCAAAATTTCAAAGTGCAGGCGCTCGCCCCCTGGAATGGATGGAATGTCCTAACGAACAGTGGACGGACGATAAATAAGCACAGGGGGTCGGCAACCGGCTATGGAAAAACACCGTCCAACATATCGCCCTTGTGTCCATTCAGAGGGACAAGATGGGTACCCGAACGTGCCATAGGCGGGAAGAGTTAGGAGTTGCTTTTTTTTAATAAGTGGCAAATTTTCGCCACTGGCGACACATGTCTTCCATAAGCCTGTGTTTTGCTGTGATTTTCCCTTCCTCAGTGTTTGCAGGTTCGATCCTAGGTGAGTGAAGTGAGTGATTTCCAACGGATGGGAAGTGTTATCACCGTTCCCCATGGTTCCTACATGGGATAAAGTATAGGTGTAGGTCGCCGTAATTCCGCGGCGTTCTGGCTTATACTCTGTGTCATCACCATCACTAATCCTTTTCCCGACAATGGCATTTTCATTCCCATCCAGGCACATGAGCGATCTGTTGGACGAGTTTTCTAGGAAGACGGCAACGAACCCGATGCTTATTATCGTTGGCTTTTTCCTCCATCGATGTCAGAGGGCGAGTTCTTACACTTGGAAATATTGCCGAATTACACGCATATATTTTACTCAGTGTGGTAAAGGAAATTTCCGTGCAGTCGTGATGGTGACGTTGTGCATACCACATTAGGCCACGGCTTTACTTACATCCGACAGAAGGTGCTTTGGGGACCGACCTCGCTCTCCCCATCGCCCAAAAGAAGGCAAACCACTTCGGCCGAGGATTGAACCTGGAATTCTGGATCCTGCATGCTATCCCTGTGCCACCGGGTAAATGTCGTTAAAAGAAATTGCCACCAGGAAGAACATTGACCGACGATAAAGAAGCAGGGCCTGTCCGCCCGCGAGTTCCTGATAGGAAAGGGACAAGTGCAGTGCCGTCTTAAAAGAATTATGGGCCCCTAGGCAAAGCTGTGTGCTGGGGTCCCTACGAGAACCACTCACAGAGATAAAATGTAAATGATCGATCAAATCGAATTCATTTAACAAATATATTTACTGCATTTTTCGTATCTGAGGAGGATGGTAGTCCTCCGTTTCACCCCACTTCACTTGGTTTGGAATTATGTCCCCGCAATGTCATGGTGCTACAGACCTGGTCACCCATGGCAGATAATGAACGAGTGTCTTCTGTGGGGTACGCCGGCATCCCCCCACAGACAGCCCGTCCAATATTCTTGCGGGTTCCAGACGCATGGCTGAGGTGCCCCAGTCAGAGCACTTTTATCAAGAATAGGGGCTAATATTAGATTGTGTGGGGTGGACGGGGACCTGATGGAAGATAGGCGGGAATGGAGGGCCAGAACCGGCAGACTTGACCCTACTATAGGCGGAATAAAGGAATGACAGTGATGATGATGATCAAATATATTTACTGTGTAGTAGTGTTTATTTATGGCAAGTCACTTGACATACACAGATTAGTATGCGGCCCCCTATGCTTGTAAGGATCCCGGACAAGTGGTCAGACGCTTTCACAGGCGGGAAAACGGAGATTGGGGATTTCGTCATTCGTACAAGTCTTTAAAAGACTCGGTGGCGCAGTGGAAAGCACGCTCGGTAACTGCGTCAGTAGTTCTAGGCTCGATACTGGACCGAGGTGGATTGGCTTCTTTCAGGCGAGAGAGAGTCTTTCGGATGAGAAGTAAAACCGAGGTCCGGTGTGGTGTACGATGGCATATTCACGTAAAAGAACCCTCTTTGCTATGCAACGGGTAGATGAGGCCAAATTTCCAGGCTTAGGAGCTCGCCTCCTGGAGTCGGTGGAATGCCCCAACGAACAGTAGACCGACGATAAATAAGCATAGGAGTTGTACTGTAGCTTTGGTTGGCAACCGGCTGTGCAAAACACTGCCCACTATATCTCTCTTGTGTCCATTCAGAGGGTCAAGATGGGTACCCGGCCCTGCCATGGGTGGGAAAAGGGTTAGGAGTTGCTTGTTTTGCAGTGGCGTCAATAGGGGCGTGCGGGCCGCACCGGGTGACACCACTCGCACCATGACAAATGGGGTGACACCTAAGCAGAAAAAGCGGCTTTTTTTTCGGGAGAGGGGGTGGCACCATGGAGTCACCTCACCGGGTGACGCCAACCCTAGCGACGCCACTGTTGCTTTGTACAAGTCTTTCAACCCTGTTGTGTTAATTTAATGTTATTATCTTTATAGGTTTCCATTTTACTTTTGACAGCTTTGTGTCTGATTCTTACAAGTGCCCAATTGAGTATTGCAGATCCTAGTCCTTTGATGGGACATCTTTTAACTCGACTTCAAAGGTCTCCAACATCCGACCAACGCAGTGCAGGTCAACCTGTTCGCAAACATTCTTTAAAATCACACAGCAATGCTGCTAGCGTTGAATATGGATTAGGTAAACATGATGGAGACTTGTTGGAAACATCAGCCCAAACACAACATGGCCAACGTGCTCAACGTCTCGGATATTCCGGTACTGTTGTAGATGGCAAATCATCTTACATTTTAAAATATAATCGTGGAGTACCAGTTTATGGATCCGACGAACCTTATTATTATTCCTATACTCACAATTTCCCAATCGCAGTTAATGATTTTGAGAGTTTAGTTAATTCTCATAATCTGCCCAAAAAATATAAATTTAGCGGTGGGTTGGATGTAACCGGTTTACTGGAGTAACATGTACAGCATATTGGAATTATGGAAGCGCGAAATAATCTTTGCTTTAACATTTTTAATGTCCGCAATTCCAAATGAATTTTATTCTACTCATTTTTTTTTGTTCAACTTTTGTTTCGTCATTTAAAATCTAGTTTTAATAACATTTAGTTTCATAATCATGGTATGTAAGCCTCTTAGATTCCATAATTTCATTAATTTGTAGATCAGGTCGAATAATAAAACATTCAGCATGTCTGATTAGTCACTGTGAAATTTAAGAGTTAATTAGGTATCCATCCCACTTGATTCTTTTAGGTATTTGTCAGGGCTATCTTACCCAAATTTCTTCATCGGTTACTCTCAATAGCGATTCGTACCAAGCACAAAATTAAAGTGAAGTCAAGGACAACATTTAACTGGAAACCACGGATACCATTTGGTGCCATGCTAATGTGTCCTCATTCAAATTTTGCAACATTAAAAAAAATGGATGACTGGTACATTTATAAACAAGTGAAAGTTCTAGATACTTAGTTATGATACATCACGACGTTTTTATCAGATTAAGATTTCTTTTCTTGGCCTATCAAGTACTACCAAGTACTTTATTGTCATCATTTTAAATTATTATTATTTGATTAAAATGATAAAACGCCCGGCTCGGTAACTGCGTCGGTGGTTCTAGGTTCGATACAGCATCGAGGTGGGTGGGCCTCTTTCGTGTGAGGGAGCGGCAAATTGCGTTGGGCACACCAATTCTCGTCTGATCACTGAAGTTAAGCAGCGCAACCCCAGCTAGTACTGGGAGCGGCGAGTTGCGTTGGACACACCAGTTCTCGTCTGATCACTGAAGTTAAGCAACGCAAGCCCAGTTAGTACTGACATGGGTGGTCGCTCGGGAAAGCTGGGTACTGCTAATACCCAATAATCGTCGCATTAGTGCAGTGTCTGTGCTGTATATGCATTAGAACTATACAGTGGACGGGTCTCTAATGACCTCGTAGTTGACGGGACCTTAAACTCCAACAAAGAACAACAACCAGCTAGTACTGACATGGGTGGACGCTAAGGAAAACTGGTTACCGCTAGTATCCAAAAATCGTCACATTAGTGTAGTGTCTGTGCCGTCCCTGTATGAGAACTACACAGTGGACGGGGTTCTAATGACGTTGTAGTTGATGGGCCCTAAAACACCAATAAACTACAAAAAATTCTTTTGTGTGTGTGTGAGAGAGAGAGAGGCCCCTAGTGCGCTTTCTTTCGAACGAGAAGTAAAACCGACGTCCCGCGTGCTGTACGATGGCCCTTGCATGGAAAAGAACCCTCTCTACTATGTTACGGGTAGATGAGGCAAAATTTCCAGGTATAGGAGCTCGTCCCCTGGCGTCAGTGGAATGCCCCAAGGAACAGTAGACGACGATAAATAAGCGTAGGGGCTGTCCTTGTGTCCATTCAGAGAGACAATATAGGTACCCGACCCTGCCACAGACGAGAAAAGGTTTTAGGAGTCGCTTTGTTTTATTCGCGGGTCACATTTTTGAGATGGCTGGCCTAAACGACATTTGAGCAGCGATAGAAACGGGGGGCCTAAAATTAAACATGAAGAGGACAGAGTATTTAGCTCTCAATTAGGAAGGCCAAGAAAATAATGGCGATGTAATCTCTGGGGGCGGGCTGGTGACAAAGGTGCAAGAGGTAAAGTACTTAGGATCAGTGTTCCAGAACAATGGAGAGATAGATTCGGATGTCGCCCATAGAATCAATGGGGAATCGTTGAACTGGAGAAAGGCAAGCGGAGTCTTACGGGAGGGGGGGGGGGTACATCGTGAAAAAAGAGGGGGAGAGTAGATTGAGGTGGTATGGATATGAAAAGAAAAGAGGGAAGGAGGATCTCGTTAGGTCGATTATGGGAATACACGTGGTTGGAAGCACCTGGGGTAAGGGAAGATCAAAGCAAACGTGGATGCAGGTTGTGCGTAAGGATGTGGTAGTGTGTGGAGTGGACAGGGACCTGGTGGAAGATAGGCAGAAGTGGAGAGCTAGAACCCACAGACCCTTCCCTGCCACAGGTGGGATAAGGGTATGATGATGATTATGAATCGACTCCTTGTTGGCTATGGCTGTAAAAGTGATGATTCACTACAACTGGTTTAACTAGGAATTGGGGAACATTCAGGCAGGGTATACAGACATAAAACTCCACCTATAATGGTCAGTTTAGCTTGTCCAGCTGATTTGAAATTTGGATAGCATAGCATGTATTGAAGAATGTGTTTCTAATGTCCGTTTATATTTGTATACATTTGTTCATGTTGTTATAGTATAAAGAACGACGTTGGTAGGCAAAGCAAGGAGACAAAGGACAAAGGCACAGACGGTTTTTTTCGTTTCGCTGGTGTTTTAGGGCCCGTCAACTACAAGGTCATTAGAGCCCTGTCTACTGCATAGTTCTAGCACAGGACTACACTGATACCACACTCATGCGACGATTATTGGGTATTAGCAGTACCCAGTGTTCCCAAGCGGCCACCCATGGTAGTACTAGCTGGGGTTGTGTTGCTTAACTTCAGTGATCAGACGAGAGCTGGTAGCTCCCAGATACAACCGGCGAGAGCCTATGCTCTAATATGATTATCTTTCGTTTCTGATCCATCAAAAGTATCGAAAGATTACAGCAGGAACTGTCGTTTTTTTAAACCCCAATATTGTGTATGATCATCATCATCATGTTGCCCTCCTCCCGCCTGCGGCGGGGTCGGGTCTGCGGGTTCCTCTCCTCCACTCTCGCCTAACCCCACCAAGTCCCTCTCAACCCCACACGTCTCCATGTCCCTTTTTTTGTTGTTTGTTGGAGTTTAAGGTCCCGTCAACTACGAGGTCATTAGAGACCCGTCCACTGTATAGTTCTAATGCATATACTGCACAGACACTACACTAATGCGACGATTATTGGGTATTAGCAGTACCCAGCTTTCCCGAGCGGCCACCCATGTCAGTACTAACTGGGCTTGCGTTGCTTAACTTCAGTGATCAGACGAGAACTGGTGTGTCCAACGCAACTCGCCGCTCCCCTCTATGTCCCTCTGCACCACCTGCTCCCACGTCCGTTTTGGTCTTCCCCTACCTCTGGTGCCCCCGATCACATGCAGACCCATAATGGACCTAAAAGGCTCCTCCCCTTCTCTTCTCATCACATGCCCATACCACTTCAACCGCTTCTCCCCATCTTTTCCGCAATAGGGAGCTTGAGTTACACGTCGGTGTTCAACTTACACCGACGTAAAGCAGACGAATTGCGTACTGCGCAGGTGCACATGCCCCTATTAGGAATGTTGCATCTGCGCAGTATGGAAATCGTCTGCTTTGCGTCGGTGTACGTTGTACGCAACGTGTAACTCAAGCTCCCTATTGTCTCCGACCCCCAGGCTACCTCTAACGTAATCATTTCGGACTCTATCGGCTCGTGACACCCCAGTCATGTAGCGCAGCATTCGCATCTCAGCCACTTGCATTCCTTTTTCATGGTTCTTCCTAGCCGCCCAACACTCTGAGCCATACAGCATAGCGGGTCTAACGACCGTTCTGTAAACAAACACCAATATTGTGTATAACGGAGCGAAACTTAAAACTTATCAGAAATTTTTAAGAAGATGAATCCATATCCTCAATTCATATCTACAGTAATCTAGTTTCAATTTTATAAATATCTTGAAGCAATTGGCACACGTTAATCCTGTAGCTTCTACGAAGCATGGCACCATGCATGGTTGGTCACTCATACTGTACAAAGATTATCGTAGGAATTGATGTAGAAATGTCGCTAGAGTGTGTGTTACTTCCAGCAAAAAACAAAATACAATGTCTTGGCAGCAATATGCCTGTACCATGATTGATAATAGTAGATAACAGGAGAGCAATTGGCCATATCTTGTTTTTTACGCCTTCTTGCTGCGACAATAAATCTGCCTATGCAGTTCAATCGGTAAAACCCGACGAGCGGCGAATTGCGTTGGACGCACCAGTTCTCGTCTGATCACAGAAGTTAAGCAGCGCAACCGTAGCTAGTACTAACATGGGTGGCCACGGGATCACGTCAATTTGGCGCATGACAATTTGGCGTACATACACATTCGGCGTATGACAATTTGGCGTACATACCGATCTCTTGGGTGCACACATGTGTTCAAAATTGCAACTGTCATAACCAGTGGCAGATCCAGGATTTTCGTCGGGGAAGGGTTTAGCTAAACCTCACTTATTATGCAAATATAAGTTTATATGTGCATGGGAGGGGTTGCAACCCCAAAACCCCATCCTAGATCCGCGCATGGTCATACCAGTCATTCAAACGGTCCCGTATAACACAGTTGGGTTTGTTTGTGTTTTAGGGCCCATCGACTTCAAAGGTCATTAGGGCCCTATAACACAGTTATGGTAGGCATTCATTGTTCTATTACCTTGCAATGACTGTTGTTATGACCGTTGCAATTTTGAACAAATTTGGGCACCCAAGAGATCGGTATGTACGCCAAATTTGTATGTACGCCAAATTGACGTAGACCCGGTGGCCACCTAGGAAAACTGGGTACCGCTAGTATCCAAAAATCGTCGCTTTAATGTAGTGTCTGTGCAGGTACTGCATCAGAACTACAACAGTGGACAGGGCTCTAATAACCTTGTAGTTGAAGGGCCCTAAAACACCAACAAACAAGCAACAACGGTAAAACATGGCCGGCAACCTCAAGCATCGCTGAAGCCGGTGTTTTCTTGCAATGTGAAAGTAACGTGAAATGCTCATTTAGTCGTATGGGAAGTAAGACCGACAGCTTGATGATGTGGTCATTGGGGATCATCCCTAGCGTTCGTTATTGGCCTTCAAAACGCAAACCAGAAATAATTTAATAACATTTGACCTGGTGCGGGACACAAAGTGCATGAAAGAGTAAGTTTAGTTTATACGCAAGTCCCCAAATGTATCTTGTGCCATCTTCGTTTTTTTCAAGCCAATCACTCGATCGGCAGTCGCGTCTGTGAATCAAACCCTGTCTCCAACCAACCGTGCCCCAACCCACGATGAATTTTTTGATGTCGCCAGAACGATTTGAACTCCAACATACTCGTTCAGACGCGTTCATGTAAGTGAGACGTCTCCACTTCAAATGTATCAAGTTTGCGATTGTTTGAAGCATTCACAAATGTTTTCAAACATTTTGCACAGCTGGAGGAATCGCAGGTTTGGAGAACAAATTTATTTTCAGGGAGCGAGGCTTTTTTCGTTTATAATTTGTTTCAATTACTTCGGGAAGTTTCCAAAAAAGTACTCTTGTCACATTCGATTGATTTGACAAGAATGAAGGAAAAAGCCATCCGAAAAAGTAAGGCGTCCGTGAACCCTTGTAGTCTTGATGACATGAACAATAAAACGTGTTTTATTGTGGTCTCGATGACATGAATGTTGGGTCACATACACGTACACATCAAGAAATTAAGACATCGACAACATGCTAACATCAAACCATGTTGTTAAACTAGTAAAGAAGTGATTGACCGACATTTTGTAAATATTGATTACAAAAATAAGTCTTCAAAATATTCATCGAATTCTTCGTCCCTAGATTTATCTTCAACTACCACTGGCCCTTTCCAAATCTCAGAGTCTGCAGTTTCACTTTTAGCTTCCTGAGAAGACACTTCACTACATACAGACTTACTTGGTTCATCAATAGGGCTTTTTGCTAGAAAACAAAAAGTATCAATTGTCACCACCAACAAAAAATTATCATTGTTATCCTAAAGACATTTATAGCACCTTTCGTGGCTTTCGCCTCATGATTTTCTCGTTCCTTCCGTTTTCGCTTCTTGGATTTAACTTCTTTATTTCTAATTTCGAAAAACAAGCACTTAGCAAGAAAGTGAAATTGAGTAATAGCAATAAAAAAGATACTTACTGATAGTTATAGTTTAACTTATATGAACATTCGCTACATAACCCTGTATTGGATGAAAGTTTCAAAATGTTTAACAGTCAGACAATAAAATATTTTAAACTCCACAACACACTTACGAAGTTTCACTAAGGCTCTCTTTTTTTCTCCAAATTCGGTATACATAAAATTCACTTCCCAGCTTCTTAAATTGTATTTTTCCGAACATGCTTTATTACCACAAATAAACTGTCCTTTGCCATCAATCACTTCTTTCTCCACACGCCAGCGAAATGCTATCTATAAATTTAATCAACATGTCCTTACACAATTTTCTAAATTTCTATGCCGCTAAGTGAAATAATGCTTACTTTATTTTCTTTATATCTACTCAAATCAGAAATAGCATATTCCTTAAATAATTTGTCGTAATATTTCTTCGCTATTCTCTTACCCCATGTGGCATCAGCATCATCATTACCGGACCATAAAAATTGATGATTTTCTCTTATGACATCAAGGTCAGTTTTGTCTCGACTCCTGGATATATAATTCGAGATTATTACAAATTATTTAGTAAAAATGATAACGGTGAGGCTACATACGTATCTCTTTTCAAAAGTGATGTTGCTCCACGGAAGTATAAAATATAGTCGTTAATAAACTTTTTATGTCTAGCATACTAACTTGAGTTAAGGCACAAGTGGAATTGTTGCCTATAGGTGGGATAATGGAATATGAATTGCGGTAATTGCGAATAAACAGTTAAGGATACAGCGTCTAGTCCCAACAGATGAAATCTTTGATGTCGTCCTTCCTCTCTTTGTGTTTGAATAAAAATAGTAGAAAAAAACTATAAACTAAGAAGTGTCATCTGTGATGATGACTGAATTCCAATTAACCTACCTACTACATTCATCAGCAAACAAGCTCTTTTCTGGTTTGAAATGCGACTTCACCTTCTCTTTATATGCCAAATCCTCTCTCTTTTTCCTTTCAAACGAATTATGTAACTAATTATAGTGTATTTAAAACGGAATGTGAAATGTAAGTTGTACGTAAATTCGGTAGTAAATTCATGCCTAGTTCTCTCGACATCACTATCCAGTTCAAATGCAGAGTCATAATCTTCTCCGTGATGAGCCTAAATGTTAACATCGAGTATACACAACACATACATTTATGATTCAACGGCAGTAGCATTACTAATCATAAATTACTCCATACAACCTACATCTGTCAAACTGACTGAGATTCCTTCTTCCACCATCTTTAAATTGGACGGTAAAAATCACTAGCACGACTCTTCAATGGGAGCACCTGATTCCTTATTTGTAATTCGTATTCTCAACTGTGGTGGCGCTGTGGTCCGTATCAAATCATATTGCATTGTATCAGATCGATCTGAATCATCATGACGTATTTTGTCAACAACCGCCAACGTTTACCAAATTTTAAAACCACGTGCTATAGATTCTTTAGTTTGACCTTGTGACCTCAGATAATTTATGCATGCCATTCAGCGGAGAAGGAGGTCGGTCGCTAGGTGGCATGTGACTACAGTCTATGGTTACCCAGTCTATTGCCATTGTTTGCTCCTGATTTTTTGGGCTTTTTGGAAGCCTTCCTAAGCAACTTTTGGAAAAAAAACAATTCACCTTTCAAAAAGACAGCAAGAGCGTGCCACGGCATGTTAAGGCTGAGATTTTGGCGCCATAATTGCTGTGGGGAACTTCACAAGAGGTTGGGCGTTTAAGCCTAACCTCCTGTCATTCTTATTGCTCTCATCATGCTCCACTGCCGCACAGGTGTCGTCTGCATGGACGACCACCATGCCTCACGTAGAGCAAGGTGCTAACTTCCCTCAGCAAAATGTTTTCTATATTTATTCATATTAGGTTAATTCTGAGACTGCTAGAGGTCACATGATGGTGGAGAGCTGTTTTTTTTGCTTGCAAATTAAGTTTGGTGCTTTTCTGTGGATATCTAGATATCAGAAGCAACACAAACGTCTTTTTCAAGGCAAATTTTCAGAGACCCAAAAGGTATGAAGGCAAACGTGGGGCTGATTGCTGTGGCATGACATGGGGTAGTATTTTTGTGCATCGCAGGCTACATTAAGCCTAACAACGCCATTTCCTCTCCCATTGGGCCTTGCAAGGAAGTGTGTGTCGTCTGCCTCAGCAGACGAACACACCTCCATGCAGCTACAAACCACTTCACTGGGTTCCACACTTTTATTGGGCCTACTGGCACTTTAACTTAAATTAATCATTGCTATTATCATTATTATTATCATTATTGCTATCTTTAGTGTTGTCCTTACTGTTGTGGGTATTCAACAGTAATGTTCAGCAGTTTGATGGAGATGTAGTTAAAATATATCTCTGTCTTAAATTTATGTTTGTACTGCATGTTATTGTGTTTTCATTTAATTATTCATTAATTTATTTATCATTTTACTTATTTAGCATATTATTAATATTTACTCCCACTTATCATTGCTTACATACCTCTCACTAATTACTAGTACCTATTGCATGAGGATAAAGTACTAGTACCTATTGCATGATGATAAATCCAGGGGCTGTAAAACCTATGGTGCATGGGGTCAAAACCCCAGTGCCAGTGGCCATAGGGGGTGTGCAAGCTGGCCTTTGGTTGCCATCATCAGTAGCTTGCAATGTCATGGGGGTTGGGACCTTGGACCCTGTGACAGATAGCGTGCCAAGAGTCCTCCATGGGGTAGGCCAGCATCCCCCATGGCTTGCAGTGCCAACATTCCTGCAGGTTTCAAATGCCTGACTGAGGTGACCTCAGTCAGGACACGTTCAGATAACACTGGGGCAAGTCTCAGATTCAGTACATGGAATGTGGGGACCCTCACTGGTAAATCAGGGGAATTAGTTAACACCCTAAAGAGAAGGAGAATTCAGGTAGCTTTTCTTCAAGAAACATGTTGGAAGGGGAATAGATCAAGGGTCCTAGGTGAGGGTTACAAGCTGATATATGCAGCAAGTGTTGGTGGACAGAATGGGGTGGGCATAATATTGGTTAATGAGCTGCAAAAGGGGGTCACCCAGGTTAAACAAGTCAATAGTAGGCTTCTGCTAGTTTCAGTGGTTTGGAGAGAAGTGGTTGTTCACCTCCTTAGTGCATATGCCCCCAGGTGGGTCTGGATGAACCCACAAAGGAGGGCTATCAGGACAGAGTATGAGGATTTGGTGCCCTCATGGGGGCCCAGGTGGGGCAAGGTCAAGGGAAGGAGCACTTAGTTATTGGGGGAACTTTAATGGCCACATAGGCAAAGAGAACCAGGGTTATGGGGAGGTCCAGGGGTGTGGGGCTATGGAACAGCTAGCATAGTTGGACAGTGAATCCTTGACACAGCAAATGCAATTGGCCTTGCATTGGCAAATACAGTACATGGTTAAGGAAGAGGGACAAGCACTTAATTACATACCAGTCACCTCAAGGGATGTCACAGATAGATTTCTTTATGGTTAGAGGGCAGCATAGATCAGAGGTCCATGACTGCTGGACACTCCCCAGTGAAAATCTTCAAAAGGAAAGTGGACACAGGCTACTTATGTTAGAACTATTAGTGAAAACGGCAGGCAAGGCACATTCCTGGAAAGGAGAGCAGGCCATCAGGTGGTGGAAACTACCCACCAAAACAGATGAATTTATACAAGAAGTGCACAGACAGGTGAACTGGGATTGGGAGGGGTCAGCTGATGCCATGTGGGACAGGGTTGCCCAAAAACTTAGAGCAAGTGGGAAAGCCATCCTGGGGCAGGGGAGAGTGGGAGGCACAGTCCAGGGTAACAGGCAGATGTGGTGGTGGAATGAGGAGGTAGAAGCAGCCATCAAACAAAAGAAGGCTGCTTTCCACAGGTGGCAGGAGATAGGGGACCAGGAGTCAAAGACTCAGTACAGGCAGGCCAAGTCCACTGCTAGGAGGAAGATTGCCCTGGCCAAGCACCAGAAGTTTGAGGTCCTCTATGAACAGTTAGGAACAAAAGAAGGGGAGAAGGAAGTTTTTAAACTGGCCAAGGCCAGAGATAGGGCAGCAAAAGATTTACCCTGAGCCATAACAGTGAAGGATGACATAGGTGGGGTCCTGCTCTCTCCAACAAAGGTAAAGAGGAGGTGGGAGGAGTACTTTCAAAACCTCTTGATTGAAGCAGGGGGAGAGGAGGACGTCACCACCAATCCTACACCAGCAGGAGCTGTAGACTTTGTAACAGAAGAGGAAGTAGCTAGGGCACTCAAGAAGATGATAGGTGGTAAAGCTGTTGGCCCAGACAGAATCCCCATTCAAGTATGGCATAGTCTGGATAGGACAGGTACCAAGTGGCTGGGGAAACTTTTCAATAAGATAGCCAGTGGAGATAGAATGCCATCATACACTAATCCCGGGGTCTGTGTATTTTATTGCATGCATGCGTCGACGTTATAATAAAACTCCCTATTGTGGAGCTCGCTTTCCCGTTCACATTCCCAGTTACGTTTCCATTGCCGTTCCCATTGCTGTTGTGAAGCGGCCTTCACTGCCCAGCACTCTGATCTATAATGCATAGCAGGCCTAACCACTGCCCTGCAGAACTTCCCTTTCAACTTGACTGGGACCCTCCTATCACACAGGACCCAGCTTGCCTGTCTCCACTTCAGCCATCCGCATCCTGCCAGAGCAAGAGAGGGACGGTGGGACATGAAGTCTGAAATCGGGACGTCTGGTCACCCTATCTAAATTGTATTAAGTGTAAAGAGAGGAAAGAATTTAGAGTGAAAAGGAACTACATGTTCAATGATGTTTTGAGTCTAAGAAGTATGTTTACTTTTTATTAGAGTCCTTGTGACTATTTGAATACAAATTAATATTCGGTAGGTTACTAGTTCTTGCCGTGAGGTGTCGCTGCGAACTTTCGTCTCTTTCAATGTGGCGGCGGTCATTGAAACGTTGCTTCTCGTCTGTGCTTAAAGTTCCAATGGCGCCAATTTTAAGTGGCTGGTGTTATACTTGGTAACGATTTAGACGATATTTCAAAAATGTATGTTTTCGACGCGTAAAGTTATTTGCTTAGGAACTATAAGTGGAAGAGTTTCACTGTTTGCCGTTTTCCGTACTTAGCTCAGCACCGCTTATCTCGATTGTAATCCATTCATGCTCCAGCCTGCCCATTGTTAACATACGCAACTCTGTGCAGCATTAATAACAATTTTCATTTTTATTAACGTCTTGAAAACTAATAATGTCAACAGAACTCAATAAAACATCTGCCGCTCAACTGCATCTCCTTAATAAGTTGTATTTTGCTTTACGTAATGGTGCGCCTTCACAGAAGTTGGATTGCTTGAGAGGAATGATGCATCAGTTGGAGTTTTCCAGGGCTACTAAAACGTAAAATATTTTACAATTTTTAGGCTTAAAACAATTATTAAAAATCACTAATTGCTGTCATTTACACAGAGTTTCTTCCGAAGGAGTTGATATTTTAATGACAAAATATTACAAACAATATGCAGACATCATGGATTCAACAAACAGTGCAGTTGGTGAGGATGCTCCATTGTTTTCTAAGTTCCCTGCTACAATGGCCTATTAATGGAAATCGTAATTTCGAACAAATAAACCTTGTTGCAACCTTTGCTTAAGGTAGTTGGTAATATCTCAACTACCATTGAAGGCATATTCATATATTTTTGTGGTAGAAAATGCATTTTGGTAGTGATCTATGATACAGGTGCTCTAAACTCAGACTTAATTATTGTGGTGTATTGGTATTGGTGGGAACGTCGATTTGTCTGATTTCAATTGAGGTCTCCGTCATCAGAAATGTACAGTAGATAGTGAAGAGGCGATACTCTGGTGCCTTCTTTTGATGTTACCACCTAAAATAAGAAAAGTGTTTTAAAAGATCTGTTTTTATATATTTGCATTGAATATACTTCTCTGTTATTACTCATTATAATTTGGATAGGAGGTCTTAGATTTGATTACATACTTGTTGGAAATATTTACAATATAGTTTCTTTTTATTGCTATTGATTACTGATGAACTTAATGTATTTTTTTATTTTAGGGGTAAACAATTACTCTGATCAGATATTAGCACAATCGCAGCAATATAAAACAGGTAACTTCCTTACTATTGTTGTAGAGATTGAATTTCGTATGTTTCTCTTAGCTGATAAAGATCATTATTCAGAATGCGATAAGTGGGAATCTCGGCTTCCTTTAACAAATCTTAAACAGCTTCCTTGTTTAGCAAAACTTTTGGTATGTAATTAAGTTTTATTGCTATTTTAATTTTTGTAAATCGACAGTTTCGTCAATATAACGGCTTCTTATAATTTTAAAGGATGGGACAGATTATAGGCAAAAGAATGGAGATGCAGTTGATAGTTTCGTGAACACTTTACAAAACAACTGGCGAACTGGATTTGTGCAAACATTTCCAACACCTTTGCTTAAACTCGACAAGAGTAGTTCCAAGGTTGAGCAAAACATTGAACGTCGACCTATGCTGCCGAATTTCAGAGCTAACTATGTTGATAATAGTATAAATGTTAAATCCAAAGACTCTTTGGCACCATCTACTTGGAACTTCACAGGACAAAATCAAGTTCCAACATCTACAAAATTCCCTGACAGAAATAAAATAGTGCCAGCAGAACCTACTAAAGTGACTGGTTTAAAGAGGAAGCAGGCTGATTCTGATGTTGACAACGAAGACATGAAGTGCCAAGAGTCAGTTTCATTTCGAACAGCAAAGGAACAACTTGTAAGTAACTTCATACTAACAGCAGTCAGTGAGTAACCCCTAATGATGGTGTCTTCTAAATATTACATTCCTTTCGTTGGTATTTCATAAAATGTTTAATACACTAATATTCTATTCATTAGACACTAGATAATATGAAAATGACGGGAAAAACGCAAGCCTCAGTATCTACAGCTTTGTATGGGTCATCCAAGAAATCCCTTGGAGCACGGAAAAGTGGTGTATATAGGAAATTTGTACCACCTATTTTGAACAAGGCATATGAGGACGATGGAGGGTAATTGTTAAACGAGATGTTATTATAAGCTGGTAATCCCATGCAGCTACACAAAATCTCTATAGATGCTTGGCCAAAGAGGAAAGCATGACAGATGAAAAACTCAAAAACATCGATGAGAAAATGGCTGAATTGATTAGAAATGAGGTATGTAATGGGGATGTTGTATTTTAATGTGATTGTACAACTGCTGACCTTAGATCAACACTGAAGTCCAGCACAGTAGGCTCAACTAGTAAATTTATTGTATTTTAATTTACTTACTTTAGATCATGGATCACGGTCCCTTTGTGAAGTGGGATGATATTGCAGGATTAGAATTTGTTAAGAAGACTGTTAAGGAAATAATTGTTTTGCCCCTTTTAAGACCAGATATTTTCACTGGATTACGTGGTCCGCCAAAAGGATTACTACTTTTTGGACCACCAGGGACTGGAAAGACTTTAATAGGTTAACTATGCTGCAATTTGTGAATGATGTCATGCAGAAATTCTATAATTATTATTGTTGTGAACGTGCACTTCTAGGAAAGTGTATAGCGAGCAACTCAAAATCTACTTTTTTCTGCATAAGTGCTTCATCTCTAACATCGAAGTGGGTTGGTGAAGGTGAAAAGATGGTGAGAGCCCTGTTTGCAGTTGCTCGATGTCATCAACCATCCATTGTTTTCATTGATGAGATAGACTCGCTGTTGACGCAGAGGTCGGATAGCGAACATGAGTCATCCCGAAGAATAAAAACCGAGTTTTTGGTTCAGTTGGTAATACGCAAGTTGTTTACAGAAATCAATGAAATTCTTTAAATAAATTACGAACTGTTAGTGTTTCTGTTTCAGGATGGTGCAGCCACAAATGATAGTGATAAGATTTTAGTGATTGGAGCTACAAATCGACCTCAGGAATTAGATGAAGCTGCACGCAGACGTTTGTCTAAACGACTTTATGTTCCTCTGCCAGATCTAAATGCTCGAACGAAAATAATTGCCACATTGCTTAATCTTCAAAAACATGCACTTAGTTTTGAGCAAATTAACGACATTGGTGTTAAAACGGATGGTAATTCCTTTACGCATTAAGAAATATATATTTAACTACAGAATATTAAGTCGAATTTTAATAGGTTATTCAGGTGCTGATATGGCTAATTTATGCAAAGAGGCAGCTTTAGGGCCCATAAGAAGCCTCTCATTTGAAGATATTGAGTCCATCTCTGTGGATCTTGTAAGTGTTATGATGTAGTTTAGTTTTCAGTAAATTTTAACTAGCTTTTAGTTTCTGACAAGCGTAAAGTTTGCATTATTATTAAATTCTTTTTATTCAGGTGAGACCAATTACACATCAAGATTTTATTGATGCTCTTCATCAAGTCAAGGCTAGTGTTTCACAAAAAGATCTTAGAGGTTATGCTGAGTGGAATGAAGAATTTGGGAGTACAAGTAGGCATTTCTAACATTAAAATTGTGACATACCTGTGAATTAAGAAGTTTAGGATTATATTACAGTGGAACCTCAGCAATCCAAACTAGTTAGGGAAAGGACATGTTCGAATTAGCGAATTTGACGATTTTTTTTCAATTAAACCACTTCAAATACAGTGAAACCTCTCTAATTGGTACACCTGGGGGACCCAGCCAAATTGTACCCATCAGAGGGGTGTACCCATAAGAGGGCCAAGTTGCGTTGGACACACCAGTTCCCGTTAGATCACTGAAGTTAAGCAGCGCACACCCACGTAAATACCAACTTGGGTGGTTTGTAAAGAACGTTGGGTGCTGCAAATTAACCCTCTTCCTCCTCCTTTCACCTACCTCCTCATCTCCCGTGGGCAGCCTCCTAAGGGGTTAACCTGTTATGGCTGCCTGGCTTACACCCCAACCCAAAAACTAATCGATCAATAGCCTATAGATGAAAAATCGGTACCTGAAGAATTTGTACCGATATAAGAGGTGTACCCTTTAGAGGGGTGTACCCATAGAGAGGTTTCACTGTACTGTTTCAGGTGTGCACAAATGTATATCCTCGTTATTGACGTGATGGGATTTAATGTCCTGAGCATCCTGAACATTTAATAAACTGCGTTGTAAAGAGGATAACTGAATAGTCCTCATTTTCATCATTTGCTTTGAGCATTTCATCCACATTGGGCCACAAGGTTTTTCCATGACAGTCTTAAAGCATTCTAGATTGTTCTGTGCCAAAATTTTTCCTAAAAATTTCAATCGTCCTTTGATAGAACAACCAAAGAAGACATTTCAGCAAAAGTCTATGTATAGGGTGATGAAGAAAATGATTTAAATAGTTTATTTTTATCAATATTTCGGGTTATCGAAATTTTGGTCGGATTAATGAAATGAGAATTTTAACTCATACACGTTTGGATTAAAGAGGTTACACTGTATTTAATTTTAAAATTTCAAACTGAATTTAAACTTTCTGTACTCTTTGTCCAATTTTTATTTTGATGAGTGTGGTGTTATCCTGATTCCTCAGAAAAGCCATTGTAAAAGCTGATGGGTAATGGACCGAGTTCCTTAAGTTGCGGAGACGTCCATATTCCAAACAAGTTACAAAATGAATGAAATAAATAGGATTTGAAGGGTATTTTTAGAATTATACCTAAAAGAAACCAGCGATATCAAAGAGTCATTAGGAATGCCTGAGTCTGTAGTAGAACCAATTTGAGTCATAAACGTTAGAGAATACATGAAGGTGGGACAGGTGAGATAAGATGTTGTTAGCTCCGTGATAAGATAATAACACGAAAATTCATAATTCATGGAAAAACCAAAACAGATTTTAATAATAGATAATATAGCTGAATATGGCAGTATTAGAACTGTCAAAAATTAAAGACTTCTGACCAGAAACAGGTGTTGACCATAAAATGAAGGTAATATGTAATTAGGTTCTTGGAAGAGTGATAATAAAAAGAATTACCCTGAACAAACCTGGGTTGTGTTTCTCTTTTCGAATTTTTAAATAAACTAAAGACTAATATAATGGGACGAATGAAAGTGAAATAGAATTTTTGAAGTCTCCATGTGTGATGATAATTGAATATTGCAGTGCACAGAAACCGAAAAAGTGGAGACAGAGGGAAGGGAGAGAAAAAATGCGTAAGTGCAATATGTTCTTACGAATACCTTAGAACTACCTGGGAAAATGTTGGAGGCATTCATGTGAAGGTTTGGGAAGCAGCGTATTGCATTGGACATGCCAGTTCTCGTCAGATCCCTGAAGGTAAGCAGCGCAACCCCTGTTACTACTAACATAAGAAGACAACCATAATGTAAGTGAAAAAAATTATTTAATATGCATTATACAAATTCTCTTTCTCATCTTCCAAGAAGAATAGAAAGGCAGGAAAAATTAATCAGAAGGGAAGGTTTCTACCAAGCCCACATTGGCGACGAATCTGTGGATGGATCTGAGTTTATGGGCAACAAGGCCATTAGATGACAGCTTACCAAGTTCGTAATAGGAGCAGATTTACAAGAACAAGGATAAGAAGAAAACAAACTTCAACACTATACTACCAGTACACTATACATTCGCCGAACGTCTCGCCAGATGGTCATTCTCAAATCACCTCGTCGCTAGCGCCCTTTGACTCGTATTGTCTCGCCAGATGGTCATTCCCCAATCGCCTCGGGTCACTCGCGCCCTTTGACTCGTGTCAAAAAAACTGCTTCCAACACCGCATTTACACATTCGCGAATAAGACGAGGCGAGACTTTTGTCGAAATGTTCGCATTCATATTTTGGATGAAGAATGACTGTTCACACATTCGCCGAATGTCTCGTCAGATGGTCATTCTCCAATCACCTCGTCGCTAGCGCCCTTTGACTCGTATTGTCTCGACAGCTAGTCATTCTCAATTCGCCTCAGGTCACTCGCTCCCTTTGACTCGTGTGATACCGCATTTACACATTCGCGAATACGACGAGGCGAGTGGCGAGGCGAGCATGTTCGACGAATGTGTGAACACTACATTCGTCATTCACCTCGTGGTTCGCCTCGCCATTCGTGGCGCTCGTGTTGGAAGCGGTTTTTTTCACACGAGTCAAAGGGCGCGAGTGACCTGAGGCGATTTGAGCTATGACTAGCTGCCGAGACAATACGAGTCAAAGGGCGCTAGCGACGAGGTGATTGGAGAATGACCATCTGACGAGATATTCGGCGAATGTGTGAACAGTCATTCCTCATCCAAAGAATGAATGCGAACATTTCGACGAAAGTCTCGCCTCGTCATTCGACTCGTCTTATTCGCGAATGTGTAAATGCGGTATGATACCGCATTTACATATTCGCGAATACGACGTGGCGAGTGGCGAGGCGAGCATGTTCGACGAATGTGTAAACACTACATTCGTCATTCACCCCGTGGTTCGCCTCGCCATTCGTGGCGCTCGTGTTGAAAGCGGTGTTTTTGACACGAGTCAAAGGGCGCGAGTGACCTGAGGTGATTTGAGAATGACTAGCTGTCGAGACAATACGAGTCAAAGGGCGCTAGCGACGAGGTGATTGGAGAATGACCATCTGACGAGACATTCGGCGAATGTGTGAACAGTCATTCCTCATCCAAAGAATGAATGCGAACATTTCGACGAAAGTCTCGCCTCGTCATTCGACTCGTCGTATTCGCGAATGTGTATATGCGGTATGAAACTCATCTTTATGGTCACTAGATGGCTCTGAGCGAGTTCGACGTTTCTCCAATGAAATGGCTTTCCGATATTATACTGTAATTTAAATCTTCCTTGCTGTTTTGTGAAGTGCTGTTTTTCGAAATTCAAAATGACGACGTACATAGGAAAATATCTTAATCCTGGAGAAATTTATACGATCTTACAAAATGAACGTCTTGGTCGCCGTAAAGCACGGCTGAAGCAGGTCCGTTGTTGTTATTTTTCGGCATGCCTTACTTTTCTAGGAGAGCTTTATACTGATCCTTTACTTACCATTTAATTATTTTCCTCACAGGTGAGAGAAATTGCTAGGAAAAATGCGGCAGAAATTAGAGCATCAGTTAATAAGGAGAGAAATCGACAATGTAATATTTTGGCTGATCAACTCAAAGTATGAATAAACGAAACGTTGATGTACATGTGAGTAGAACTACAGATTGATGTTGACTATGTGAACATTTTCTATATGCAAACAGATGGAATGGCTCAAAGAAAAACAGCAGCAGATTGATTGTATTGGAGAACTCTATGGAAAAAGTCTTCAGGAAATAGGGGAGGCCCACAGCAAAGTGCAGAGTGAGGTATTTATGCTCATAATTCGAAAATATAGTTATTCTCATAAGTTTAATTTCTTGCTAACCTACAAGATCTTCAGGCACCTTTTGCACAGACGAAGTTTTAACTACCGATCGAATGGGTATTTTACACCTCTGAACTTCATAATTATATTTGTTTTAACGAGTAAGACTATTATGATTTCAAAAAAAGGTAGCGAAATATTTGGTTTTGACGTCCAAACAATGGCCCATGATCGTCTCACAGTCGAGCTGCATGCTCTTCATTACCTTATTTTATATTACTTATCATTGTTTCATGAATTGTTTCTTTGTTGTTTGTAAACGTTTGGCTCATATCCTTAGGAGTCAGCTCGATTTGTCCAGATGCAACAATTTGAAGCTGATCGACAAAAGGCACATGTGAGAGGCAGTGAAGCTCTGAACAAACTTCGGTGTGATAAAGAATTAGAAGAAGAGCAAAGCAAGCATTTAAACGATATTAAGAAGTCTGTCCGTGCAATTGAAGACAGTCGTGCGCGTTATATTGCTACTTTGCCACCACCTAAAAGTTTAACTACAAGTGAAGTCTAATTTGCGTAGTGTTATTTTTAGAAATGTATTATAGTGCTATTTTATCTTCAACCTGTTTCCTTTACAGAGCCCATCTCGTTGCAAACTACAAGTGTCGATGAAGCAACGAAAGACACTTCAGATGTTTCTGTAAAAGTTACCCGAATTGATTCAAATGACAAAGTATAAATCGGTCTGTTTTCTTCAACGTTCTTTAACGTTAGCTTGATTGTTGTTTGATTTGTAAGGTAGACGCATATGCAGCTGCCAAATTGGAAGAGTCGAAGCAAAACTCGTTACTAAATCGGCAAAATCAGGAAAAAGTTCTGAATCAAAAGAAAGAACGCATGAGGTATCTTAAAGCGAAAACCCATATGAATTTGCAAAAGGTACATTAGATACTATATAGCAGCATGTAAAGACAGGTTTTAAACCGAAGTTTACAAATTAATCCCTTGTATTTCAGGATTACAACAAGCTTTTAATGGATTTGGATGAGTTGGCTAAACAAGAGTTACCATATAATGGACCCGATTTTTATCAACATGTATGTTATTCTGTGTGATTTTAAGTTACTCTTTCTTTATGTTAGTTTCAATTTATTTGTCTATTTACAAATCAGGATAATTGTGGTAAAAGTCTTGAACAGGAACAAGAGAAATTTACAGAAGATCTGTTTTCCAATTTGAACAGTGAGTAACCAATAAATATTGTTTATTATTTTGAAAGTGTCCCTGGATCCATTTTTATATTGTCCCTAACAACAGTTACAAAGTAAGTTACTATTGTAAAATAGTTAAATCTCGTTTTATTATTGCCATTAGTGCCTAAATGCAGTTTCCGGCCCAATTTCACATTTGATTCCAGTCATCTTCAGTAGCTATAGTGATGGTTGGACTTAAGCCATTTGTCATTTAGGACTACCTTAGTTGTCTTAGTTCGTTTTTGGCTGCAAGCATTTGTAATAAATTGGAGTTTGAGTTAATTTATAAGTGCTGTACTAGAGAAAAATATTAGTTAGTGCGTTATCTTTTTGGCTATTAATTTACAGAAATGTAGCGTGTTATGTTATTTGTAGTTTGGTTTTGTATTTTCGACATTTTTTCTAATATACGTTGCTTTTGGATTTATAGTATCAATAGTACCTAATGATGAAAGTAATCATTTGAAGAGGACCTGTCTAAGCTCTGAGGAGATGGTTACTAGTTCGTCCTCAAGCAGCACTAGTAGAATTTACAGTAAAACTAGTAGCACCCCAATAGTTCACCTGATTGTTTGTGATAGCACATCTAGCAGTGAAAACAATTATGTGACCCCAAAAACACCTGCACAGCAACAGTATTCTGGCAGTGAATCTTTAGCAAATAGTTACATTTGCCAACCTGCAAGCATAAATAGTCCAGAAACAAGTGTAGGCTTGATGGATAATGAAAGTAGTGAAGGGAGCAGCCCATTAAATGGAGCAAATACTGCATCAGTGTTGTTTAAACCAACACCAAAGTTCATCGCCACATCTCTGACAAACAGCGATGAAACTATTCTAGCAGGGCATTTATATCGGAAAAATTTGGATCCGAATTCTGTTGTAGGAGTGTCCTCGTCTACAACAGAATCGTCTGTCAAGGAAGAAACTAGTATATCGCAAGCATCTGGGGTCCCAGTCATTATTGACACTGCACAAAAGTACGGTTTGTTTTCATATAATTTTTGATTTTAATGTTCAATTTCCATTGTTTTCGGGTGTCTGTGGGCTTTCATGAAGTGCACATGTCGCATTACACGATTTTATGCATTAGTTGACCCAAATTTTGACCTTCCAATGAACAATGCAACTTAATTTAAAAGAACTTTCAATAGAAGAAAAGGGTTCTATCTCTTCTATTGCTTACTTTGAACCATCGAAATTCATGGGTGCCACAGTTTACTATAGGTTGGGGGTGGGTATATCAAAGAAGAAACTGCACGAAACAAATTTTGTGTTCTGGAGAAAGCGCTACTTTGCTTCAATTATTGAATCCTTGTTATGCATGTTAAATTGAATGTTGTAATTACTTTTATTTTTTAGGTTACGAAGTCCTGATGACAAAGAATTGAAAGTTGATGATGTGATGATTGATGGGATATCAAAGATGAATTTCGACGAATTATCATCGGAAGGTATTTCCTCTCAAAATCCAAATGTAGAAATTACGCATGGAATTCAAGATAATGAGATTAATGGGCAAAAACAGCAAGAACAACCCGACAAGGTCTTGGAAGTGATTCGTGAACTTCCCACATCACAGCACACTTGTATTAATGACTTCAGAGACACTGAAACGCTCAAAGAACGCGCAGTAGTGGAAGGCATTCAGGCGGTCGAAGAGAATGGAGACTCTTCAAAGTTGTCTCCTGAATTGTTTCAGAATGTTCAAATTCGGCGTGCAAATAATGAACAAGCTGAGAAGATTTCAACAATGGCATCTGATGCCTCCCAAAATGAAGTTCATCGATATGTAGAGATCAGTAAAACAATTCCTTTAGAAATCTTCAAAATGGTAGGTCAAAGAGTGTTTGGAGAGAATCGTACAAATGTGGCTCTAAGAGACATCTCACTTCAAGAATCAGTCCCAACAGGCACTGCCTCCTACGATATGACACCTTTGAGGCACTTAAATGACGTCCAAACAAGAATCACAGACACGTCAAGACTTTCTTCATTTGCAAAACAAAATAATGAAGATCATCATTATAGTGAAGAGGCGGCTGACCATCGGAGGTTCTTTCCATCTAGCAAGGGGCAACTGGGCTTTGATAAAGTATTTCCAACTCACGAATTGAGTGTCGTTTTGGAAGTTGATACACCCAACAGTTCTCATCAAACGTCCGGAGAAAGTTCTAGTATTCTGTCACAATCTCTAGGATCTGAAATTCAGTTTCCAAAAATTGACAGTTATTTCGTAAAGGTAAAGGCGTATTGTTTTTTTTTCTTTTCAAGATGTGGTTTTTATACAGTGGAAGCCGCTTATTGTAATCGTAAAGAGACCTGTTACTTTTGATATCAGTAACCGGCCGATAACATTAAGCAAAAGAAAAAGCATATATTATTGAGCACAATTTGTTGCAAAATTTTGCAACCTATTTATATTTATCCCAAACTGCCTATTTATTAACAACTGTTCTAAAAAATTCTCATATTTGTTTTTGGAAGTTTGTTTCTCTGTATTGAACACCATCTGCCATCATCGAGCTTAAAAGATCACAAACCCAAATTAGAAAAATCGTAACAGGATTCACACACACACTGGTCACTTTGTATGTAATGATTTAGCAACACGTTTATTGTCAAAAATTAACAATATGTACTGATTATCAACACTACGTTTTGTATATACACATATGCAGATGGGGTTATGTTTGGGGAGCGGCGAATTGCGTTGGTCACACCAGTTCTCGTCTGATCACTGAAGTTAAGCAGCGCAATCCCAGCTAGTACTGACATGGGTGGCCACTTGGGATCACTGGGTACTGCTAATACCCAAACATCGTCGCATTAGTGTAGTGTCTGTGCAGTCTCTGCATCAGACCTATGCTGTGGACGGGGCTCTAATGCCCTTTGTAGTTGAAGGGTCCGAAAACATCAAAAAACAACAACAAATAAGGGGTTATGTTTATTTGCATGCAGCCGCTATATGTGGATTAACTTGAGAACCACTGTATAGTAGCATTCATAATATCAGAAGTGATGGCAATAGCCCAAATTTGATTATAACATACGGATTATTTTCAAAAATTTTTCTATGAAGCGGTTCGGTACTGACCGATTGTAATAGTAG
>JAAFCE010005724.1:7838147-7870406 GCA_013389805.1 Trigoniulus corallinus
CAAATTGTAAAGCACAGAATATATGTGTTCACTATTTAATAATTATGCCACAATTATATCTCATTAAATATAAGAATAACTGTGATTAATTATTATTATTATTACTTAAATACTGCTAAAACATGTGGGCATGAAAAAAGCATGCATTTAATTAAAGCAATGATCTATGGGGACTATGTAGCATAGGACTACTTGTCGAGACATCATGCATTTGTTACTATTGTATGTGTAGGCCTTCATATATAGGAGGTACTGCTAGAACTTGCAGACCCAACCCTGCCATTGGTGGGATAAGGGTATCTTTAGGGTTAATTAAATGTGACATTCAAATATATTTAAATAATTACCCTGGAGTTTGCTGTTATATTAAAAGAATCTCTGCTAATTCCTTTAATCCACTTCTTTTTAAGGTCTTGATCAGTAGGAAACTTAAAAACACTCACTGTGGGTCTTTTTTTTTTATAATTACCCTGACATTTTGGGGCACAGCAACAATAAGGCATTATAGCAAGTGAGATACTGAAGACTGTTTATAAATACAAAATTTAAATTAGATATTAAGCACAAAATCCAAATGCAATGCTATGCAAAACCAAAATTCGATAGTAAACACTGAAACCAAATCCAATGGTAAACACAAAATCCAAATTGTAAAGCACAGAATATATGTGTTCACTATTTAATAATTATGTCACAATTATATCTCATTAAATATAAGAATAACTGTGATTAATTATTATTATTACTTAAATACTGCTAAAACACATGGGCATGAAAAAAGCACACATTTAATTAAAGCAATGATCTATGTGGACTATGTAGCATAGGACTACTTGTTGAGACGTCATGCATTTGTGACTATTGTATGTGTAGGCCTTCATATATAGGAGGTACTGCTAGAACCTGCAGACCCAACCATGCCATTGGTGTGATAAGGGTATGATGATTAAGTGTTAGAATAATAAATGCTCTCAAAAGATTTCATTTAATTCTGCCAGAATACTTTATCAATCCTGCCTCAGTGGTGCAGTGGGTAGTGTGCTTGGCAACTGTGTCAAGGTTACTGTTCGATACTAGTGTTGAAGTTATTTCTTTTTCCTTCTTCCTTGTTCTTTGCTAATTCTAATTCACTGCAAGCAGACACTATGGCCAATTTGGCAGTGGAGAGACTAACTCTCATTGCTATATAACCCAGAAATCTTCTAAGACCTCAAGCTATAGTTGTGCCCCACTACAAAATTTGCAAAGGTGGCCTTCCCATTCAGTAAGCCCTCTACTCTATTTTCCCCAAGAGTATTCCTTTGTCGAATGGTCCTTGGCAAGAAAGACCAGTAGTATGAGTCTGTCTTAGACCTTAGTTCCTTCAATGTATATGAATGGTCCTTTCTCCCCTTGTACCCAGCCTGGAACACACTTCCAGCCAGAGGTCCATTGCACCCCATCAGCAACAGTCTCATGAGAAGACCAATACTATGAGATAATCACATCTGGCTCAGTGTGTCCCACCCTAGTTCCCTAATCATTTCAGTCACACTTTCCCTGAATGAAAACCTGTGGAGCAAAATTCTTGCTGCCCTCCTTTGGATTCTTTCAATTACCCATGATAAGTCCTGCCTGAAGGGAGACCAAATTGGGCTACAATACTCTACAATTGGTCACATCATTGAAGTATAGGCTGTTTAACCTCCTTTGTGCTGTCCCCAAGAACCTTACTAATCAAATGGAGAAATTGCCCAGCCCTCCCAATCAATTTGCCAATATGATCCTGCTAATCTGCTCCTAAATATGAACTACTCAGTAAGCTGTCATCTAGGGGCCTTGCTGTTCATAAACTGCTGTCTTAAGAGGAGGATTGCTTGGATCCATCTCCTTATTCATCACCAATGTGGACTTGATAGGAGAAAGCTTTCTGAGATCTTGCTGATTCTGACGTGATATTTTTTCCCTGCTTTTGTATTCTTCTTTAGGATTTAAGTCTTTTTATTTCCTTTTTTTTTCAATAATTACTATGTTTTTAATACTGTAAATGCTTATTAGCTTGTCAAAGTAAAGTTTCTTCAACAATTTCACAGAACAGTTAATTTTTTTCTTGATTTATTTCCTTACGGTTTTTTTCGCACATATCGTTTCACATAGAATTATCCAGAGTATCTAGATTTAGATTTGATTATTTCTAAGTGCAGGACAAAATAGTTTTCATTTTCAGCAGTAAATTGTTAGTGACAAAAATTCTCCTTGCAAAATTTTTCCTTACACTATGAGCAAGTGAGAAGCAAAAATAATTAGTTCATGTACAATCTTCTCTTAATGTTCACAACTATTTCCAAATCTGCTTCTCCTCTACCATAGTTCTAACACTGTTCTCAATTTCGACAATGACTACTCTTCTCCACTTTCTTTTCACTTTTTTTATTCTACTCTGACTCAATAATCTCTGTAGTACTCCAGTCCACTCAATTCTCAGTGGTACTCTCAGTAATGCTGTTACTTTTTACCACTTTTTTGATATATTTATAGTTTTGTATAAAGGGGAGTGATTTCTCAGGTGATAGATTCCTTATTTTTCTATTGGCTTAAAAAAGTGGCATTATTTGATTTCAAATAAATATTTATTAAGTTTTCCACTGTCATTCTTTAAAAAGGGTTATTAGTTCAGGGTTAGTTTCAACTATTTTATTTTCAAATTCTTTTATTTAATTGGAACATCAGCTCAGAGTTGGGTTCAAGTGGTTTGCTTTTAACTCTTTCATAGAAATTGGGGGCAACATCTCAGGATTACTTCTCAAGTGGTTTATTTTTTTTATTCAAGTTGTTTGTGGCCAAACCTGTTGTTACTAAGCCCTTTTCAGAAATGAAGGACCTCCTTCTAACATTCTTCCCCCTAAGAATTCTTTTCCTTTACAAAAGGATTCTTATGTTTAGGATTGAACAGGGAATGACACAGATAAGCAGCATGATATAAAAAATACAGATGTACATCCTATAATTAGATGCAAAGTAAAACTGGCTGAGAAGTTAAAAGATGACCCAAATGGATTTGAAAAATGCTTCCCAGAAATATTTTCAGGAACAGATAATGATTAAGTTAATTGAGTGGAAATATTTAGTTGGTTCAATTTAATAACTGGATCCAAAAGACAAAAATTGAGTTTTTCACAAGAAGTTCTCTATAATCTTATTGAGAATTTTATTCCTTGTTGCGCATAGGGTAAACCAATGAGAGTTGGATAACATAATTTTTGATTCATAAAGCATTCATACTTTTAAATTTATGTGACTGGATAGCCTGTATGTGTAGAGTATGACTAACTTTTATAAAACATTTTTTCTGTGATAGACTTTGAAAATAAATACTCTATGACATTTTCTTAATTGGTTAGGGGATTGGAAGAGATGGATTGTTTAAAAAAGCATGTCCATGAGAAAAAAACACATCATTAAACATGTTTATTATTATTATTATTTTAATAAACGTACACAAGTACACTAAAACACAACAAACAGTCAATATTCAAAACCAAAATTCAGGAGGAACGCATCAAAGTCACAAAATGCTGACGAAGTGCTCGTTTAAAATGAGAGCAATTAGCTACACATTGGAACCTGGAGCAATCAAAGATAGAAGCTCGAACAGTGTAAGGTAAGGAGTTCCAGGCACTAAAGCAAGAGATAGGAAAGAATTGCCTTCTAACATCCCGTGGCCTCAGAGAGCATACAAACAGAAATCTGCGTGTACGCCTAATATCCGATGAGGACTGAAAAAACTTGACAACATCATGACAGGGGTGCCGGGGATTACGAAGAACAGCTGCCAACAAAAGTACAAAACAATACCTTAAAAATAGTGCAAAAGGGAACACACGAAACTTAACACAGACAGGGGAAAGACGGGCCCAGGGTGGAATGTGAAAAATCGCCCGAAGCACATTATTATAGGCGACCTGAAGCGGACGAAGCCGGGTAGATGAGAGAGAAGCAAGGAAAGGTGAAGAAAACCGAATTAGAGATTGTACCTTGGCAGCAAAAACAACGACAAGTTTAGCTGTGGACACCCGAGTCCGGAGGCGCCGAAAAAGATAGGACAGAGAGTTAATTTTGGCAATCAGATGATCACGATGGGGTAGAAAAGTGAGAAAAGGATCAAACAAAATGCCGAGAATACGAATCGAGGCTTCGCAACCACAGTTAAAGGAGCTGCCAGAAGGGGGAAAAAAAACCATAACTTTGGTTTTATCGGGATGGATCTTCATGGCAACCCTGGAATACCACTCAGCAAGACGAGAGAGAAAGGGTGGAACAGTTAACAGGACCGTGGAAAGTTCGGAAGGTAAAGATGACTGCCCGAAATAGTTGTCATCGGCGTAAGACCAAACGGCCCAATCAGGACAAACCGAAGGAAGAGAAGCCATAGCGAGATTATACAACACCGGACCCAAAACAGAGCCTTGGGGAACTCCGCATAGTAGAGTTCGGGTACCAGAGGAAAACCTGGACACTACCTGCCGCCCATGAAGATATGAGACCAACAGGTTATATACAAAGGGATTGGATATACAGCAAGACAGAGAACAGAGAAGATGGCCATGATCAACAGAATCAAAGGCTTTTGCAACATCGGTTTTGAGGAGAACAAAATATTTACCAGAAGCAAGGGAGTCAAGAATGGCAGAAAACAAAGAAAGGATGGCAAAAAGAACAGAGACGTTAGGTCGAGCACTATACTGTGAGTTAGGGATATGGCTGAGGAGAGAGTCACGGATGAGATCAAAAACCCACCACTCGAAAACCTTAGCGAGTGGGGGCAAAACAGCAATAGGCCGGTAGCTGCCTGGATCCGAGGACAAACGACCCTTAGGAATAGGTACAATAAAGGCCGTCTTCCAGGCCAAAGGAAAAACTCCCGTGGCCATACAATGATTGTAGAGGCCACAAAGAGAAAAAAGGTTAGAATTGTTTAAGTGCTGTAGGCAAAAGGATGGAATACCATCTGGGGAGGAAAGCCTAGATACCTTAAGTCGAGACAATAGAGCCAACAGGGCGTGAAAAGAAAGCCGAGGTGGTTTTGACGCAGAGTCAGGAACAACATAGGAGTAAGTCACACCAGGAGGGATGGACGAAGAAAGAGGATTAACAAGGAGTTTCAATATCTCATCAGCAAGGTGGGAAGAAATAGTGACATAATTAGGGGATAAGCCACGGACATAAGCCCACAATGATGCTAGGGATGAATTAGGGTCAAGAAACGAAGACCGAGCAAGTCTGATTCGGGACTTATAAAGGCGCCTCAGCATAGAAAAAGCAGAATAATCACGGGGATCCGCAGAGCGCTTCCAGGCCTGATGGGCAAAAGCCACACCAACTCGGAGGGATGTAAGCTCAGGGGTCCACCAGGGAGAGCGAGCCCTACCCCTGCCTGGAATAGACAAGGGGCAGGAAAAGGACAAAGCAGAGGCAAAAGCACCTATCATTGAATCGGCAAAAAGAACAGGATCAGTAGTATCGGCGACACAAGAAGTTACAAAGCACTCAGCAACAGTATTAAAAAGTAAGGAATTGAGCTTAGTGGGCAGGAAGTGGGAGGTAGGAGGAGGCAAGGTCAGCGGAGTAGGAATAGCATAGTTCTGAGAAATAACCAAATGATCGAGTACGGGATCAGAGAAAATTTTCGTGACAGGTAGACCAAGAACAGAAGGGGCAAAAATCTGGTCAAGGAGGGTAGCTGCGGTTTTAGAGATTCGTGTAGGAGCAAAAACAGTGGGACTTAAACCTAAGTGGGTAAAAAACGCAAAAAGATTGTTAGACAGGGGGGAAGAAACCAAAAAGTTGGAATTAAAGTCCCCACAAATGAAGTTAAAGACACTAGGGTTGAAACGTGAGGAAATAAAAGAACACAATAAATCAATAGGAGAGTAAAGAGGGCGATAAATAGCCCAAACATGAAGCACATGATTGGAACAAGAAAGATTGACACACAGAGCCTCAGTCCCGCCCGATGAATAGGATGACAGGACAACAGCATTAGCAAAATGGTGGGTGTAAATTGCGACTCCACCGCCCCTAGATGAGCGGTCTGAGCGCAAAACAGCATACAAAGGAATGTTAAGGACAAAGTCAGGAACAGAAGCACGAAGCCAAGTTTCTGTAAGCACAAGGCACGTAGGCTTGAATTCCTCACAATAGGCTTCCATGATATCGAGTTTAGAAATCAACGATCTGGCATTAATCATCAGGATGGAGAAAGGAGGAACAGAAGATGAAGATGGGGATGAAGAATGGCGTCAGCTGGGAGATCTCAGGGAAGCGGCATGATACGAGTCCTTCAGCAGCACTGGATTCGGCCCTCTAAAAGGCCGCATAAAGGTACCACCAGGCCAAAAGGCAGGATCCAAAACATCTATATCCGGGACTTTTTTAATGCGCACAAACACAGACCGGGTGGGCTCACCAGACTTGGAGGCCCACCTCCCGCATTCCAAAACACACTGGCCATAATCACGCAAGACCTCCACCAGCGACTGAATTGACACCTCAGGAGAGACATTATTTAAAACAATACGTTCAGAATCAACATTCAATGTGTTGGCGATCACCACAGTTTTCCGGGCACCGGTACACAGAGTACCGCCAAGTCTACGAGGAGCATTCACATCACTAGGACGAGGGGGTAGCCCCCCAGGCCGCACAGCAGAATCAGACACAGGAGACGAGACCACCTGTGCGTAAGACAAGGGTCTAGAAGACTCTGCGGTAGGGATCTCGGAGAATTTGGTGGCCGAGGGAGCAACAGATGACACCGGGGAAGGAATCCTGACCATTGTGATATAAATCCACAAAGTCAAGTTCTTGATTCGTTAGACCCCATGGCCTAGTCCTAATAAATGGTGGTTAAATGACAAGCCCAACTATGCACCACTGATATCAACACCACAGTCCCAAGACATCCTCCAAGCTGGCACTGCACTCTGTCACAAAAAAAAACTGCTAAAAATCCACACTTGTGGTCTCCCACTGAACACAACTTTATTCCAGTGACAAGAAAAAGGATGAGACTCAAAACATTATAAATTTCAGTTATATATAGAGAGTTACAAAACAATGAATACATTTGATAAAAGGTCCAAATGTGCAACCACCTGCTGAGTCCAATAAATTCATTTTCTTCTCAGCCACATGTGATTTCCTTCCTTTAGTGGGACCAAGATGTAGGCTTTGAACTTAATACTTTTCTTGCCCTCAACCGGATGTGTTCTTAATACTGTGTGTAAGGATGCCCATATCCAAAATAGCCCCATAAAATGCCTTTCTGGACATTGTCCTTCTCACAGCCATATGTTGGGTCATGCTATTTTCAACAATTTGTAGCAATAATTGGAATGGGCACAAAACCATTAATTCTAAAATAGTATGCAATTATTTGTAACTTAATGTAAAATATAATAAAATATGTGAATCGATTTTTTTTTTTCTAATTTGATCACTTTCACCACAACAATCACATTTGTTTTCATATTTAGAACAGCCCACACGTGATGAAAGTGAACATGACACACACTGGATCCAGTTATCTTTCTTGTTAGTCTCATAACTTTCACCACACCCAGCTCATTCATTTTCATCCCACTCCTGTGACATTTCATCATCTAGATCAGGCTGATCTAGATCAATGTCTTCCTTGGCACAACTTTCTGAGTGTGCTGAATCCAGTTTTCTTTGCATATGTTTTCGTTTACTTGCATTGGGATTTAGGCCTATTCTTCTGTTCCAGTGTTCTTTTCCTTTTTCTTTAATACTTCTTGTTTTTTTAATTTTATAGCTGTTAAATGTTCTGGAGAGTTCAGTATTTTTGAGACTGCATCTCTTGTTTGTCTTAATTTTATGAATTGATGGCACTTGTGATATCTGTTGCAAACGTTTTGAAGGAGTAATGTTAAAAGGAATGATAGGAATAGCTGGATGTTTTGATGAGCTTGGAATAGCTAGGTCAACTGCAATTTCTGCTACTTGCATTTCCACTTCCACTTTTAGGTCTATCATCTGACAGTTATGCAAATTCTGGGATTGCTGCCAGATTCAGTGGGACGATTCCACATGCCTTAAATCCATTTGTACCATTTTCAACACTTGCTGATTTAGACTAAGCAACTTCAGCAGTTTTCCAAACTGAAGGGTTGTTAACCATAAAACTTTCATAAGCACTATAGTAGATGGCCTTCAGTGACCTGAAAAATAAGTGATCTAGGGGCTGCAACCAGTGTGTTGTATGTGGAGGCAAGCTCATTAAAATAATTTGTTCCTCAGCAAATTCTAAAGTTTTCACACAACTTGTATGTGAAGTATGTCCACCAAGGAGTAATACTTTTCCAGATTAAATTTGGAACCATCCAAAACTATTCATGATAAAGCATCTACATGATTTTTAATCCCTGGTTTGTAAATGACATCGTAGAGCCCATCTAGTCACCATTGCATTGTGGTGTCTAGTGGTCATAAGATACTTTAAGGGTGCATGATCAGTAATGAGGGTGAAATGTATTTGAAGTGTAACACTCCAAACAAGCAAGCTAAGGCTTCCTTTTGGGTTGTTGAATAGTTAATTTCTGAGGGCATTAGTATCCTGCTAGCATAAACTATGTTCCTTATCAGTTTGTTCTAGAACCACTCCTATTGCATACTTACAAGCATCTGTTGTCAAGAAAAAATGTTTCTTCTATTCTACTAGTCATAAAACTGGACAACTAGTGTGGCTCTTTTAGGGTATTGAATGTTTCTTGACAAGCAGGCATCTATGCCTATTTTTGTTCTTTTTTTGTAAGTTCTGTAAGAGGTTTTGTTATCTTTAACATGCCACCTATAATAACCTGCCATACCTCAGAATGACTGTATTTGTTTAATGTTTTGGGGCAGGGAAACTGCACGGCATCTATTTTAATTTGTTGGGGACCAACACATCCTTTAAAGATGATGTGTCCTAGGTAACTTATTTCTGTTTTTAACAAATCACATTTCTTACTTTCACCTTTAATTGTGCCAAATGCATACATTGAAAAACATTTTCTAGATATGGGATGTGTTCATGTAAGGTTTGACTTTTAACTTATCACGATTTGTGTTTGAGAATGAGGCTGGGCTAAATGGCATTAAACAAAAACACCAAAAGATCCCAGATAGTGGTTTGACACCATTGTTTTCTTTTGATCCATGAAATCGTTATATACACAGTATGATGGGTGACTAGTGGGTCAGAGACCGTACATAGTGCAATGCAAAACTAGATGCATTTTTAAGATTGATTAATCCAAGATTGTCAACTGACCTGATGATGATCTTAGAATGTTTCAAGACTGACTTGATGATTGTGCTAGAATCATTATCAACTCTAGAAAGGATTGACTCTGAATAAAAATCTACTGGTTAATCCAAGATTGCACACTGACCTGATTATGATCTTGGAATGAAGATGGACTGATGGTTGGCTAGCTCTAGATTGACTGTAGAATGAACGTGTGATAATTGACTCCTTCATGACTAATTGTCTTTGGGATATGTAAACTACAAAGTTATTTGTGAATCAAATGCACAACTTGTTAATTTATTTCTAGTAAATACAATAGCAATTCATGGCTTTTAACAAGGCTTGACATTAGGTCAAGCAGCTTGTTCATCTGGTCTATCTTTGTCTTCTCCATATCTAGCATGGCTTCAACCATTTGCTGCTGCTTTTCCTCATGCCCTTCCAGTTTCTTCATCAGAATGGACACCCATTATGGTTCATTTAACTTTCTTTTTCTGGATGTCTGTACTGACGATGTGGATGCATGAGGGCATTCACAGTCCTCATTTTGGACTGAACTGCTATCTGAAGAACAAGTATTAGTAGTACTATGTCCCTCAGAGAGGAATGAAGAAGATAGTGTAGGGCATGGTGGCATAGGCAGACTGGTTTCAAGAAGAAGACTACGGTCAGGGTTATTGCATGGTGATTTCAATAATTTCATCAATGCTGTTGAAAAATGGCCATCATATTGCTCCCTCCCCAGACAGATTTATTTAGTCCTTGTTTTTCCTGAAAAGGAAATGAAAAGTGATTACCTACTTAAAAAGGAGCATGAGGGGGCTAAAGATAATAATTACTAACCGGTATGTCCACTGCAAAGATTTCCATTTCGATTCACATGCTGCAGCAGTAACAGTTTGATGAAGTATATTTCTCATGTAAGCTGCAACTTTTGCCCATGATTTGGTAAGCTTATAGCTCCCAGATGAAAATACCTAATCAAACTGTCTTCATGTCTCAATGAGAAGCAGCATTGATTGCTCCATCCATAGAAACCCTTCACCATCAGTCACTTTTACTGATGCTGTGGCTGTGGGTCTAGTGGATTGTGGTGAATCCCTTGCAGTGCTGGGCACATTTTCCCTTTGTGGCACTGATGGCATGTATTGCATGTGCACATAGGCTTGTGCAAATGTGGCATCTATAATGAGAAAAATGTATTTCATTACTTTTTAAAGTCATATGCAGCATGGCAAATGAAACAGATCATAAAAATAATAGTAGCACAAATGTGTGGTCCACATACAGTGGGCATCAGCAAAGAAAACCAGTTACAGTTTATTTTTAGTGAGAGAACTTCATTCAAGAGATTATTTGTTGATAAATGGACAAATGTTTTGGAAATTAAGTAATTATAACTATTAAAACAGGAGAAAAAGCATAAATCACATCATATAAAATGCTTCCTTATTTCACAGTTAACAGCAAAAAATGGCAATGCCTGACAACGATTTTTAATAGCCATGGTAAAAGTAATTGTGTTTCAACTGCTTACAGTATCAGTTTTAAATACTACATTAAAAGTACTCTATTACTGTCCTAATTTACACTATTATTGTCCATTTCTACTACTATTTTGCTGAAACTTTTGATGTGACCATATTACCAACAACCAATGCTATTGTACCTGGTAAAGTACACAAATGCCAGCTTTTGCTAACACATTGGGAGTTGGACAGCAAATTATTTTCTCATCCACAACACTGTTTTATTCATTTCACACTTGAAAAAAAATGATTTACATATATATTTAACTTCTTGCATGTGGGCTGCACTTCGGGTGTAACAACTATTGTGCATTCATTGATATCTGCCATTTTTCCTCTATTACTAGTAATTTAGTCTGCTTCAATTGTATTGTTAAGTGTAGTCTGCTTCAATTGCATGCTTTCGTCACTGGGTCGACTGCTTTCACTCCATTTACTCCACCATTTACTACACGACCACCTGCATTCCCAGTATGGTCCTAACAAGCCCCTTTGTCCCCTCATCTCATTACATCTCCATATCACCTCAACCTGTTTTCCCTCATTTTTTCAGTGATGTCTGCCACCCCCAGGCTGCCTCTGATATACACATTCCTAATTCTATCAGCTCTTGACACACCACTCATGTACCACAGCCTTTGCATCTTGGCTACTTGCATTCTATTGATATGCTGATGAGGTGGAGCATTGCACCTTGCCAAACCACTGTAAGTAACAGTAGCCTGCTGTGTGGCCCAGGTATTCTAGTGAAGACTTGAAAAATTCACACTTCTTTCGGTTGATGGTTACCCTGTATTCTCTGAAGCGTTTGAGAGCTTGCTTCAGGTTCTGGAGGTGTTCTGCATCGTTTCTACCTGAAACTAATAGTTCATTATGAAAAGTGCATACATATGGAATGCCTTGGATGATCTGTTTGAAGGTCTTTGCCACACTGCCGATGCCGTGCCAAAGAATACGTGTGTAGGTCTATACAGTCCTTTGTGTGTGTTGATGGTGCACATCTTTTGTGTTTCTTCATCTGCTTCTACTGCAGGTAGGCATGTTGTGCATCGATCTTGGTGAAGCGATCTCCTCCAGCCAGAGTTGTGAATATGTCTTCTATTCTAGGAAGTGGATATCTGTTGATTTGAAGCTGAGGGTTTAATGTGGACTTAGTCTCCACAGATTTGAATTGTGCCATCTTGTTTAGGGATGGGCACAATGGGTGTTGCCCATTCACCCCAGTTGACTTTGGTGATGATCCCTTTTTCTTCCATTGCCTGGAGGGCTGCTTCTACCTTGGGATGCATGGCATATGGTATGGGCCTGGCCTTTGGGAACTTTGGCTTTGCCCCAGGCTTCAGCATAAATCTTGCAGTGTGGTCCTTGATGGGAAGCTTCTGTGGTTTGAAGACGTCTTTGTGGTCTTCTAGTAAGGTGTGAAGCTGTTGTTCTACTGGTATAATTGACTTGATTGTTGACCACTCTATTTTTAGCTCTCTTAGCCATTGGCATCCTAGTAGTGGTTGGTCCCCTGCTGCAACTACATATAGAGGTAGTGTCTTTCTCTCTCCTAAGAGGTGAACATTGGCCTGGAACTTCCCTGTAACTTGGATGGGTTCACCAGTGTAGGTCTTCATAAGGATGTCTGTGTCCTCTAGGGGTACATCCTGGAAGTATTTGGTGAAGATGGCTTCTGGGAGTAGTAAGACAGCTGCTCCTGTATCTAGTTCCATCTGGATTGGTGTTCCATTAATTATTGGTGTGACCCAAAGTGGTTGCCATCTGTTCTGTGTGATGTGGTAAATGGGGTACTCTTCTTCACTACTGGTAGGTGTGTTGCAGTGGATGGCATCTACCTTGTGCTTGTTGCCTCTTGGCTGCCTTGCAGTGGGTGTCCTCTGGCCAGTAATTGTGTGGTGCTCTGGTTTGCCCCTATGCTGGCTTCTTTATTCACATACTTTTATGATGTGCCCCCGTTTTCCACAGTGGTGGCACGTCTCATTGAGGAATGGGCACTTAGTGTGATGGTGGCTTTGTTTGCCACATCTGTAGCAAGGTTTGTTCCCATTGCACTGTCCTTGGGCAGCTTTGTTTATTGTCCATATTTTGTGGGTGTCCCCTTCCATTGTGCTGTTATGGTGCACTTGCAGTTCTCCAGCATCTTACATAGCCATTGACATAGCCACTGCAAGTTCGACTGCCTTGTTGAAGGTGAGGGTGCTTTCTGTGAGTAGGCGTTTTTGTATTTGTGGGTCATTTAGACCACAAACAAACCTATCACAAAGCATTTCTTCTAGGCAGGGTCTGAATTCACAGTGCATTGTCAGGCGTTTTAATTCAGCAATAAAGTTTTGTATGGACTCACCCTGTCTTTGGTCCCATTTGTAAAAACGGTAGCATTCTGCTATCCTTATTGGTTTTGGTGAGAAGTGGTTCTGAAGCACTTGGATCAGTTCTTCCTATGTTTTAGTATTTGGTGTGGATGGTGCAATTAGGTTCTTAAGCAGATTGTAGGTTTTTGGCCCAATAAAAGTCATCAGGGCTGCCATTTTTCTGTCCTCTTCTATCCTGTTTGCTAGGAAGAAGTCCAGGCATTCTACATATGTAGACCAGTCTGTTGATGTTGCCTAAAAATGCTTCCATTTTCTTGGTGATTTTCTAGTTGCACTTTTCACTGACACCAAACTTGCACTTTTAACACGTTTCACTTCTCTTGATGCTGGTGGATATTCTGTTTATTTTGGTTGACTGTCTGTCTTGTTCCTTTTTCTTAATGTTGTTTTATTTAGTTTTTTTAAGATTTTGTCCAATTTTTATCCTCGTCGCCACTTTGTTGTATATTCAACTGAATGAGGCAGACACTGCATGAATTTTAGATGCCTTTATTTTACAAGTTAAGAGTCAATAGTAGTGATACATATAAGTAATGTCCAGTATTTATATGTAAGATGAAGGTTAAGTTGGAGGTGAAAGTGGAAAGGTCAGCAGAAATGGCTTTCTTCAGACAATGGTCATCCTGTTTGACATTTGTGTCGAGCATGTATTTTCAAGGGGTGAGGTCATTGGTCCTTCACATCTGTAGCTTAAGAACATGACAGCTGGAACCTGCATGAATGTTGGTGCTGCTTCCCATGGGATGCTGGCCTATCCAACAGAGGACACTCGGCAAGCTATCTGCCACAGGGTCCAAGGTCCCAACCCCTGTGACATCATGGGCTACTGATGACAGCAGCAGCCAAAAATCAGCAGGAGCATGAGGTAGCCCTACCACCAGTATGCAACACCACCTAATGACCATCCTACATCCTAATTGACTGAGATGCAATCTCGATCTTGCAAGTCAATGCAAATGTTAATAAAATTACAAAAGGAATGAGAAAAAAAAATCTGTTTTATTCTTTATTCATTCAGAAGTGTTATGCTGGAAAACCCCTAGTTGTTATGGAGGAAAAAAAATCCTGTTTGCAGTTCCATTTTGTTGAAGTTATTTCTTTTTCCTTCTTCCTTGTTCTTTGCTAATCTGCTCCTAAAAATTAACTTCTGAGTAATTGGAAGCAATTTATCTGTCACCAACTTCAAAAAATTCTGCTGGTTCATGTCATCATGATAATCTGACTTTATGCCAGCCTGAAATATCAATGTAGCATTAGAAAGAAATCTATCTTTAGTTGCAGCTGACACAATTACATAACTGGTCCCGTTGCTGCATCTTTCAACACACCATCAGCATCCTTACTCTGCCAGCAATTTGTCCAAGTCATTGTTGAATGTATATACCTTTCATCAACATAAACAATAGTTTTTCCTGGATCAGACCTATGTTTTTGCATTTCGCTTAAGCTAGGTTTACACTGCACACAACATACTCATGAAACTGTTGCATTAGAAAAGACTTGCACAGTGTAAACGGGGGCTCGCCCCAAAACTTACTGCACGACGCAGCCTCGTGGTGAGCCACCAAACTGTCAGTTTTTGGATGCGCATCAAAGGGTTTCACCACTCCCACTTCGTGTACTGGTACTCTAGATGCGTTTTGCATGCTTGCTTTGCACAATATTTTGCACAATGTAAACAGGGAGGGCGAAAATGGGTGAGATTGCCTCAAGCATGCAGAAACAGTTGCGGCGAGTATGTTTCGTGCAGTGTAAACACAGCTTTAGCTACTGATGCCATAATATGACAATACCAGGCTTCTCAATTAGAACTTTTCTTTCTGACTTGTACTTTCTGTAAGTGAAGCCAATATCATGCAGGCACCTCCTTAAAGTTTCATAGCATCCATCAAAACAAATTTCACTTTGCAATCATTCTCTAAAATTTGCTAGTGTTGGAAGTTTTTGGCATAAACATAATGGTCATGAAGGATCTGCTGCACAATACTAGTGTACCATTAATACTAGTGTGACCTCTTTGGAACACCAGTTGCAGCCTCTGTCCTATCCATCATTTTATCCACAGGATATGTTGCTGGAAATATTCCCTGACCTTACAGGCCATTTCTCTGGCTTTGATTTCCAAACTTGTTGTTTCTTAATTTATACATTACACTGTGAACTATACTGAAAGATATTTTAATTTGACCCTTTCCAATCATAGCAATCTAACATTATGTTGAATTTATTTCATATAATGCATATGGCCTCCTGACTAATGAATGGAAGTAAAGCAGCTCAAGATTTGAAAAATTCATTTTGCTATCCCCCATAATTTTCATTTCCTGTTTGGATTTCATTCACATGGTTTACCTAATTGTTGTTCATTTGAAAATAAATTTTTTATTACTATTTATACTGTATGTTATAATTAAACAATGGATGATGCCCTACACTGTTAAAAATTGTTATGTAAATTTACAGGAAATTTACAGTCTATCTGTATTTTAAAATTACAGGAATAGCTGTATTTAAACAGCCATTTTTATGTAAAATGACAGAAACTCTGTAAATGTTGATGTTGTAAAATTACAGGAATAGCTGTATTTAAACAGCCATTTTTCTGTAGAATGACAGAAACTCTGTAAATGTGGATGTTGGAAAATTACAGTAGTTCCCGTTTTTTTCCAACAACTTTCCTGTAAATTTTACAGTAATGTACCTGAATTCAAAATTGCAACATTAGACTCAGAAATGATTATTTGGTCACATATGGATGTTAAAATTGCACTTCATATAGTAATTCAAATGCACTTGAAATCATTATTTATTTTACATAATGTTTTACAGATAAAATGACTACAAACTGTTTAACTTATTTATCAATCCTAATACTTTGGCATTAACAGGGGATTTTAGTCGTTTACCACTCCTTGAGCCTCTGGCAGGTTTTAAGCCAACAAAGTATCTGGAAAACAGTAGATCATATTAAACTTTGAATAACACAATTTTTAAATAAAGACCCACCTTTGGATGAACTCTAATGTTGAATGAAGATCTTTTGGGCATGAAATATTAAAAATATAAAAGGATGCAAACAAAATAAGTAAGCCATTAAAAATGGACGTTATAGGTGTTTCAACAATAAACCCATCTATTGCAAAAAGGAAGTTTTCGGTTTCAAAAACAGATGGTCCTAAAAATTTGACATTATATGAAAAAAATTATCAATTATTATTATATCCCATAAAATATATATTTATATATGGAAACCATAGCCTGCATACCTTTGCAAATTAAACAGGGTGTTTTTGGTATTTTTTCACTGGTCACATCAGTATCTTCAATATCCTGCACACAAATGTATTTTAGAACAAAGAAAGACAACTTCAGCAATGCTTATTCCTTACCTCAATTTTGGGAAACAGTGTATCTTCACATTCTCGAAAATGACAAATAGTGAGCAGAATTATTGCTACTAGGTTTCGGTCATTAATATTAGAGAATTTCTTTCTCATATCCAAAATGAATTGCAACGACTTATTTTTGCCAGCTTGATTTTTCATGAATCTCAGAAGTTTTTGCTGGCAGTTATTAATGTTACATTCCAAATTGCTTGATATGTTTAACCCTACCAAAAGGTGAAAGTGCTTTGCAAAGCCTTCAGGAGTGAATAGAAGAGGCCAAATTTTCTTTAGTTCCCCAATTGTTTTGCTATCATTAATATCTTGTCTCTGCAAAGCATACGTATCTTCAAGTAAAGGAAGGAACTCTTCAGAGTTGCATAATGCACAATTGTACATATCTGTCATCCTCTTTTGTTTTTCTTGTTGAGAAATCAATGTCTCATTAGTAGGTTTTTGTTCTTCGGAATTAACACACCCATAAGACTTGCACTTTGTTTGCTTTTCTGTTCCATCTTGTATTGCTTGATCATGTTTTCGATTCATGTTGTCCATCTTGTATACTAACTGCTTTGTTACAGATTCAAATCCATTCCCAATAACCACTGTTCCTGCTCTATCTTCAAATGAGTCAGGATATTTTGAGACAATATTACTGGCTATGGTTCGAAGTACTCTTGTACCAGGATTTTTAGAAATACAAAAAACATCTGAACAGATAATGGAGATCATTTGTCTTCTTAAAGATGGATCTGGCCTTTGTTTTTTTTGTAGTGCCTCCATAAGGGTCAAAGGCAACTTTTCCCAAGGAATTTTGTAGGATTGTTCCCAATTGTGTATACTTAAGACTGTTTCTTTATTGACAGTCAAGACTTCATCACATGGTGGGAAAGATGACAATACTGGCTGAGAGTGTAAATCCCCTGTTTACAGAGTACATTTTATAAATATCATTTACAATAAAAAAATATTTTTACAAGATGCATATACCTTTCTGAAATTTCAGAGCTTCTAATAGCCTTCTAATTTGAATCAGCTTAAAAATTCCTTTTAGGTCTTGTTCTTCCAAACAGCTTAAATCCTGTATAGTTTCTGCTCCAAGCTCCTTGATCTTATCTATGGCCCTATCAAGTTCACTCTCTTGTAGGGAAGGAATAACTTTAACAATAAAATTTTTTATCTCTTTCATAATTATAAATCTAGTAGGCAAAAATAGAAAATCAAATACAAGTCTGATGGCAATTATATCCCAATTAAATGAATTTCCTGTAATAGTAAATAACTACAACTATTAAGTTAAGGCTTATAATGGGTTAACCAAAATAATTTGAAATACTGATAAGATTAACTAAAATGCACTGCTTAATGTATTTTAAATTTGTTGTCAATGTGCAGGTTAAATATTAACTCTATGTCTTATTAATCTGGATTTATAAATTTGCAGTTAAATGCAATTTAGTTAGTTTACAAAACTAAATTTTAAGAAGAAACATGTAAACCCTTGAAAACTATACACACTCAGGGGCTGATAATTAATGAGCTCACCTATCGGCATGCATATATTGCCTTTTCTTTGATGATCTAATTTGTAAATCCCTAAGTCTTTATCATATGTACATGAATGACATTCAATGAGAAAAAACACTTGGTTTGTTGCCTTAAGCATTATACTATTAATTTTCCCAACTTCTGACAAATGAACTTCACCACTAATTGGTAGGTACATGCCAGATTTATAGTTAATTCCTTTAAATAAAATGTTGCTTGTTATTTGGGAATTTGAATGATGAAATCCATAGTCCTGCATATTGGCATGATATTCAGATTCAACTAACCTATAGTCAAATGGAATACTATTCTTAGCAACAAGTATGTTTGGGAAAAGTTTACCTTCATAATAATAAGCTTGTAGTAATTGATGCTTATTAGCAAGACTTTTAGTGATATTGATAAAATTGTGTGAATATCGAACACATCTTTTAAAATAAGAATGTTTGCTCTCAAATTGCATTGTCCACATGTGGATAAGAGGACCAAATTGAAATGTGAGATGATAATAGTGGAGGAGGTAATGGTGCTTTGGTCTTAAAGGAACATTTGGAAAAAGTTGTTGACGTTTTGCAGTGTATTCTTCAATTAAAGTGCGCATGTAAGCCACACTTGTGTGTGTTTGAGTTGGGCTGCATATTACCTCAACTGCAGTTCTTAATTTCAAAAGTAATTTCCAAATGGGATCCTTTTTAAAAATTTTGTCACCCATTATAATTGGGAAACAACGCAAAAAACACCAATTTTGCATGGCATTTCCACTTATTCTCAACCCACCTTGATTGATTTTTCTAAGTGCACTTTTGGACTCATTTTCATTATATTTAAATTTTGATAACCTCTTATTTAGAATGCCATAAGTGAACCATTTCATCTTTACAAAATATTTTATGTATAAGGCTAAATCAAAATCTGCAACACCTTCAAAAAGGTCATGGGCAAGGCATGGAGGCAATCCAGGAGAGCAAACATGAAAGTAAGATAATTCATTAAAAGGTGAATTCTGTTTTATGCCATCAGCATCTTTACCATCTTCAAGATTTTTTATATTGTGGTTATAATTGTCAGGGTCACGTAAGTTATTTATTTGATTTTGAACATCATGTTGTAGTTCATTTTTAGTAACTTTACAATGGCGACAAAAGAATTTTGATGTAGAAAAGTTTTCTGTGAATCCACCAATAGTGTGTGATCCTAAGTTATCCCCTAGAATTGCAGTTACAGTTCCTTTAACTGAGGTGAAAGCATCAATTTCAATACCACTTTCTAATATTTTAAGGTCTGTGACTAAAGTTTTAAAAATAGACAAACCATACTTTTTCATATATGACTCCCTACAAAGCATAACAAGTTGCAATTGATTTGTTGATGACCTGCAATATGGCTTAATGTTGCCTAATGTGAAATAAACACCCAAAATTTTATGCTTTAATTTTGCTGATCCAAGTGGATTTACAACCTCAAAGGAATCCTGAAATAGAATTATCTGCAATGCTTTTGGTTGCTCTTTAAATAATTGGTTAGATGAAAATAATGCTCCATCACAATAATCAGATATATGAGTATGGTTTGTATTTTTACATAAGTACTGTTCCATAACTTCTTTATCTTTAAAAAGCATCTGAATGGAACTAATAATTGGTACATAATGCATTACATGAGGCTTATTTGTTAGTGGATCATTACCAAGAAAGATCTCTACTGGTGTAATAAACTGGAAGTTTTCTTTAAAATAACAGTTTCTAACATATTCAGAATGCAATGGACCAGTGCTGTTTTCATAAATACTTCTACACAAGTCTGAATCTTGAAAATTATTAACTATAACTGAAATAGTATCCTTAGGAACAGAATGATCATTTAGTAACTTCCTCAATATTACCAAGTTATTACTAAAATTAATACTTAACTCATTTCTAAACTCATTAATAATTTTACTAACAGTTTGACTTGGAACCAAGAGCCTAGCTTCTAATTGTAAGAAAAACAACATAACATTTCTAATAAAACTTTTATTAAATTCAAAAAGATTTGAAGAAAAATCAAAAGCATCTAATCCTGTATTAAATAAGCTGTCCATGTTACATAAATCTGTATCATAATCTGTGAGTGCATGTTCAACACTTAAACTGTGCATATCACACTGAAAAGTACTATTTCTATGCTGAGTATGCTTTCTTGAAAAATGGCTAGTAAAGGATGATTTCTTTTTAAAAGGCTTACTACAATTTGAAATTGGGCAGGTAATTTCAATATTATTATCTAGGTGATTTTTCAGATGTTTAATTAAGTTCTTAAATGACACAACCCTAGCATTACAAAAATTAACAGCACACCTGTATTCATAACCATTTTCCTGGTCAGCTAAATATTTTCCTTTGCTATCAGAATGCAGTCTATAAATATGACTTTTAAAACTAGTGAATTTCTTGAATGATCTTTGGCATTGATTAACATTACAGATAATATTTAAGTTACACTCATTTGAATGCAGTAAATAGTGAGAGACATATTGTTTTAATTTATCTGTTGAAAATGAACAACAGGAACAACTATACATTATAATTTTACTGCCTGAATGTAACTAAATGAGCATTCACCTAATACACTAATATACTATAATTCACACTTACCAGTTATGATGACTAAATTCAGAAATTCAATTTTATGCATTTTACCTTTAATTTTAAAGAGGAAACTGAAGTGGTCCAAATGCAATACCTAAATCTCCCAAAATGTTGAGACCCAACTACTCCAATAATGTGCCCTTTGCCTTTGCCCCTTCCCCCTTAGAAAAAAAAAATGGTTGCGTCCTAGCAATTAAAAGTTACCTTAAACAATAATCTGGTTTCTTCTTGGACCTTACTCTTTTACCCCCTATTGTTATAGTAGCCTATTGTATCCAAAATTTACAGAATAGTGCTGTAAATACCTTTGGAAACAGGATTACAGTTTAAAACAGGAAAATTTCTGTAAATTTATTCTGTAAATTTACAGAAATTTTTAACAGTGTATGATAGCTTCTTTTCAATGTTTTATTCATATATTTTCACTTTCCATACCTCCCTCAAATAAGAAAGGTTTATCCCCTATTTTTTAAAAAAATGGACCAACGTTGAATGCCTTCCTGGGTTCGATTGACTATGTACAATTGTCTCTTAATGATCACAACTATTTCCAACTCTGCTTCTCCTCTACCATAGTTCTAACACTGTTTTCCTCAATTTCAACTATGGCTACTTTTCTCCACTTTCTCTTCACTTTTTTATTCTACTCTGACTCAATAATCTCTGTAGTACTCCACTCAATTCTCAGTGGTACTCTCAGTAATACTGTTACTTTTTACCACTTTTTGGGTATATTTATAATTTTGTATAAAGGGGAGTCATTTCTCTAAAAGGGGTTATTAGTTCAGGGTAAGTTTCAAGTGTTTAGCTTTTGAATAAGGAACCTCTTCTTTAAAGGATTGCTGTTGGCATATAATACTATAATCACAACCCTAAAAACTTATTCACTAAATCACAATGGGGAGTAATTATGACTGTCATCAGAATCACTGAACATTGTAGACACATTCTTTAACCCTGGAATGCATGACTTACTGATTATACACATTTACATAGCTGGTGTGAAAAAACTGCAATTAAAACCGCAATAACCCCAACTCAAATAAATGTTTAATGTATTAGGGATTTATATTTTTATAACAATATGCTTTTTATAATTACATTTCATAGAAAAATAAATTGTGTGGTCCTTACAAATTGCATTTTTGCACTTGGCGCACACTCATTCACATTTCCTATCCTTCATTCTAGGGCATAGGTGATATTGTTTTTTTGTTGTTGCTAATATCTTTGTCAGTGGTTCTTCAAAAGTAATAAATTTAGAAATATCTTCTAAAACACCTCTTTGCAAATGATGATTTACAAATCTTTCATATATGGAATGATCAATTGTATGCTCAGTTCTTTAAAAATCAGGGCCTTCTATCTTTTCTACCATTTTCAAAACTTTCATTTTCTGATATAAACAAAATAAAGGCATTTTGTGCTCTAATGTCAATCATATTGCTCCATATAACATAAGGCCATTGCTTAGTTTGCGTTTTATGGCTATAATTAGACACCATTTGGTCCATTATATCCACACCTTTTGTTTTATTATAGAAATTATTACTGCAGGTTTTTGCTTTGTTGTATTCTCAACTGCATAGTCATAATGCATAGTGCTCAATAACAATATGGTTTTGCTTTTGTTGGGGACAAAACTGACTAAAGTGAGATTTTTTCTGAAACCCAAATATAGAGGAAAACTGAGGCTTTTGCTTATTTGCTTGCATCTCTTTAGGAATACCCCTTTCGTTTTTTGTTACTGTTCCCACTGCAGTGATTCCCACAGAAAGTAAAGTTTGGAAAAGTTCTACACTTGTGAAATACTTAGCAACAGAAACATTGTGTAAGGGTCTGACTAATTGTAGCACAATACTCATCCCTAAATTGTGTTCCACAGGATGCCCAGGTTACCTACCAACATAGATAATTCCACCAATGGCATATCCAGCTTCAGTCTCACAAAGCCAGAAAAATTTCATGCTATACTTAGCAGGCTTGCCTGGCATGTATTCCATTGTTCATCAATTGTTAGAAATTCATTTGGCATGTAAGCAGTTTTACATTGATGCAAGAATAAACCCCACATATAGGATATTGGAGCTAATTTATCTGTTTCCAGCTTCGAATTTCTTGTTCTTTTATCATCAAATCTCAAGAATCTTATGATATACTGAAATCAGTTTGTACACATGCAAGCTTGATTTATTGGGTTACATAATTTATCTAAAAATAGTTCTCTGACAGGCACATTCCAGATTTTTTCAGCACCACTTATCAGTAGGATTCCAATAAATGCTTTCATCTCATTTTCACATTTCACATCCTTTGCAATGAAATTTTTGAATGCTTCTAAAGAAATAGATACCTCTTTTCTTATTTTTGGCCCTGCTGTGAATCATGTTTTAGGCACCAATTTTTCCTGGCAAGTTCACAGGAGGTTGAGACCATATCATTCCACTTGGGGCTTTCACTTCATTATTTGCTGTCACTGGAATCAAAGTCACTTTCACTACTATCATCACCATCAGAATTTGAGGCAAAATTAGGGTCATAATCTATATGTGCATCATCTAAAATTGATTCATTACTTGACTCACATCTATTGTGATTCACAGTCGAGGTTGAGGCCAACAGATGCAAGGTGGATGCAAGGTGGTGGTTCAAGACCCGTGTTTTGTTTAATCCAAAAATAAATCGGTATGTACACGGTATGACAGGTGAATACAGTGAGGGTCTGAGACCATACATGTGATGCAAAATCAGATTCAGAACTCACAAGCTAATCCAAGATAAAATGACTAATTCATTACTCTTCTAGACACTGAATAAGACTATATAATAATCATTAAGAATCTAGAAAAGGATTGATTGTAGAATCATGGTTGGAGTGAATGCCCAATTGAATTCTTCAAACCCCCAAAAACGTGTCCTCCATGTGACACCACATCCTGAGGTCCTTGACTGTGTTTGGGTCCTCACAATCACAGGGTACCCATGACTCACTGCCAAGGGGCAACTCAGGATGTCCCCACAAAAGGTGTCAAGACTTAATGTACAGGTCCTATTGTTGCACACAGGATGCAACTACAATAGGACCTAAAAGAACAATGATTGTTTTAACAGTGTGGTTTTGTAGGGTTGTATGTTTTTGGGTCAGAGGTGTGACAGGGATCATGTCCCTACATTGCCCCCCGCTAGTTATTGAGCCTGGTCAGTCATGAGTATCCAGCTTGGTACTGCTTTGTAAATCTGACCCGACGTCTGGATTTGGTGTGGAGTGGCTGGCTGGAACCTTTGGTAGGTGCTGGTGGTGGCTGTGGTAGTGGCAGTGGTGTGTGAGGCACCACTATGGTGAAGGCAGGTGGCTCTTCATGGGCTACATGGCATTGCTCATTGTCCATCTCCATGTATGCTGGCTTCAGTCGGTCTATAGAGACAGTTGTGTGTCTCATGGTTGTTGAGGACAAATGTCTTGCTAGACCGACTGACAACCTGGAATGGTCCATCATATGGGTGCTGCAAGGGCTTCTTCACCCCATCATGACAAAGATGTGGCTGGCAGTGGAGAGGTCCTTAACCCTAGAATGCATGACTTACTCATTATACACATTTGCATAGCTGGGGTGAAATACACCCCAATGAAAATTGCTGTTAAATCACAAGAAATGGCTACCATAAAAAGTAAAATTAGTTTGAAATGTATTAGTAATTTATATTTTAATAACAGTAAGCTTTTATTAATTGCATTTCATACAAAAATAAATTGTGGGGTCCTTACAAATGGCATTTTTGCACTTGGTACACACTCGTTCACATTTTATATCCTTCATTCCGGGGGCATAGGTGACAACGTTTTTTTGCCATTGCTAACATCTTTGTCGGGGGTTCATCCAGTGTAATAAATTTAGAAATATCTTCTAAAACAGATCTTTGCAAATGAGGATTTGTTGCTCTTCTTTTAATGTAGGGAATGATCAATTGTATGCTGAGTTCCTTCAAAAATAAGCGCCTTCTATCCTTTCTACCATTTTCAAAACTATCATTTTCTGATAGAAACAAAATAAAGGCATTAGAGCTCCAATGTCAATCATCGCTTGGTTTGCCTTTTACAGCTATAATTAGATACCATTTGGTCCATTATATCCACACCTCCTTTTGTTTTATTATAGAACTTTATTACTTCAGGTTTTTGCTTTGTAGTGTTCTCAACTACACAGTCATAATGCATAGTGCTCAATAACAATATAGCTTTGTTTTTCTTCGGGACATAACTGACTAGAGTGAGATTTTTCTGAAACCCAAATATAGAAGAATACTGTAGCTTTTGCTTATTTGCTTGCATTTCTTTAGGAATATCCCTTTTGTTTTTCCTCATGGTTCCCACTGCAGTGATTCCCATTGAAAGTAAAGTTTGGCAAAGTTCTACACTTGTGAAATAGTTATCAACAGTAACATTTCTTGATGTATTGTGTAAGGGTTTGGCTAATTGTAGCAATTGTTCCATTCCACAGGATTCCCAGGTTGCCTACCAACATAGATAATTCCATCAATGGCATATCCAGTTTCAGACTCACAAAGCCAGAAAAATTTCACACAATACTTAGCTGGCTTGCTTGGCATGTATTGTATAAATGAACAGCGCCCTCTAAATGACAGCAATTGTTCATCAATTGTTAGAAATTCATTTGGTATATAAACAGTTTTGCATTGATGCAAGAATAAGCCCCAGATGTAGGATATTGGGGCTAATTTATCTGTTTCCAGCCTTGAATTTCTTGTTCTTTTATCATCAAATCTCAAGAATCTTTTGATATCCTCAAATCTGTTTGTAGACATGCAAGCCAAATAGATTGGGTTGGATAATTTATCTAAAAATAGTTCCCTGACAGGCACACTCCTGGTTGTTTCAGCACCACTTATAAGTAGGATCCCAATAAATGCTTCCATCTCATCTTCACATATTGGTTGCCATTTCTTATTTTTCAGCAAACAAACACGACTTGCTTCTCTGTTTGTTTGTAAAGTAACTTCAGTTACAATTTCCTTTGTAATGTATTTTTTGAATGCTTCTAATGGAGTAGACACCTCTCTTCTAACTTTTGGCCCTGCAGTAGTCATATAATGTTTTGAGCACCAATTTTTCCTGGCAAGTTCACAGGAGTTTGAGACCATATCATTCCACTTGGAGCTTTCATTTCATTATTTGCTGTTTGTATGTCACTGGAATCAAAGTCACTTTCACTGCTATCATTGTCATCAGAATTTGAGGCAAAATCAGGTGCATCATCTAAAACTGATTCATAACTTTGCTCAGATCCTGCATAATCTGATTCATCAATCCATAGCAGTATATCGCTTTCAGGATTCTGAACAGAAGGATTTCCAATTTTTCTTTTTGATGAAGCCATTTTAGAACATCTATTACACAGTAGATTTGTAATAAATTCAACAAAGTGGTCTTTAGAATTTTGCTCACTTACCACAAAAAGATGAAGAATATCTTGGTTGACAAAAAAGGTTTTAGTAAGTTTCAAAAAGTAAGCTGTATTTCTTTTAGTTACTGCTGCAACTCTTTTACATCCAATAAATGAGCAACACTTTGAATAATGTACTGATTTACAACTATTGCTTGTAAAGGCAGAGAAATGACTAATCCAATCCAATCCCATTATATAGAACAACTAGGTCATGCTTATGTACATAGGGCTTATTTACTTAGGTCATCTTTATTTACTTAGGTCAAGCTTATTTGTCATATGGGTGATTTAGGCCCATGCAATGTCATACGCAAAAACTTAAAAAATCATTAAATTTCTCTTGAATAATCACTTGTAGTTGCCATAAAACGTCACATTTATGTTGACAAATATATAGTGAGAGCATTCCTTAAACATCAAAAAAAAAATTTTGTGAGATAAGAAAGATATGGTGCTTCCAATATGTCGGCGGGTGAAAAAAACCCCAGCTATGCATTCTAGGGTTAAATATGAAAGGTTTCTGCTGACCATGGTGCTTGGGGTCAGCAGGCTGCAACTTCTGGAATTGGAGCTTAAGGTCCCTCACAAAGCTGTGGTGGTTGTCTTCATCTGTTGCTGGTGCATTGGAAAGGAATTCACCTGGCAGTTGCAGATGCTTTGATGTCTTCCTTCCATGATGCCCTGATGCCTAAAAGGACGAGTGGCAGGCACTCAGTTCAGTGGCTCTGGTAGCAACAGATGGCTGCTTTTAGTTGGTGGTGAAGACGTTCCACCATTCCATTTGCTGCTGGGTGGTAGGCTGTCATATGTAGGTGAGTCGAACCAATTAGGCAGTTAAGGTGCCTGAAAAGGTTGGACTCAAATTGCTTGCAAATTGTTATGCAAAGTGGCACTCCAAAGTGGGCAATCCAATGTTGAAGGCATGCCCAGGCAACAGTTTCTGCTTCCTGGTTTGGGAATGGCACTGCCTCTGGCCACCATGAGAAGCGATCGATCATGGTCACACAGTAGCAGTGACCCTCAGAGTCAGGCGTGACAATGAGGTCCAGGTGGACATGATTGAATTGCTGGGATGGTGGGGTGAATAGGCCAACAGGTGAAGCGACATGCCGAGAGGTTTTTGACTGCTGGCAGGCAAGACAGTTTCCATGCCCAGTGACATCAATCTGCCTTGAGTGATGGCCAAATGAACCTCTGTTTGACAAGCTTCACTGTTGCTGTTGCTCCAGGGGGAGCTAGTCTTTGGAAGGGCTGAGTGAGGAAGGGCCGGGGTCAAGATGTTGAGACATCACAGTAGATCAGGATGTCTGACCCAGGAATGCTGACTCTGGTGAGCTTCAAGGAAGAGCTGCTGTCATGCAGCAGCTGCTGCAGTTCAGCATCTGCTTCCTGTGAGGCTGCCAGGTCATCATAATGGATGGCCTCCTCGATGACCTCTACCCAAGACAGGGTGTCTCCCACGATGTTCTCGTTACCAGGAAGGTAGCAGATGTCTGTGGTGAACTGCAAGATGAAGACCAGGTACCAGAACTGTCGGGGTGACACTTGGTTGTTCTTGCAGAGGAAGACATTCATCAGGGGTTTGTGGTATGTATAGACCACAAGCTGCTTTGCCTCCACCATATGGCAAAAATGTTTGATTGCCAAGTAGATGGCCAAGAGTTCCCAATAGAAGGCACAATACTTCATCTCAGCAGATGATAGCTTCTTGGAAAAGAAGCTGAGGGGTTGCCAGGCATTGTCAACCCACTGCTGCAGCGAAGCACCAACCACGAAGTTTGAGGCATCTGTAAACATCACAAGGGGTGCATCACACTTGGGATGGGCCAACAGGGCTGCCTGTGCTAGGCTGTCCTTTCAGCTTTGAAATGCTGCAATGGCCTCTGTGGTCCAGTCGATGGGTGACTTCCCCTTGACGTTGCCACCTAAAGGCCGGTGTACACTTGGCGTTTTTAGTTGTTTACATGCATAGCATAAAGCATGTCATCATACATGTGATAACAAAATGATGTATGAAAACAAAAGCTTGCTTCATTCCTATACCATTGCTGTAAGCTTATAAATATACGCCTCTACGTGTGTGCCTAAAAACAGATGATAGGGCACATGTGGATGTCGTTTTTCAAGCATGCAAGCATAATTTTTTTTAGTAAACATTCAAATGGATAGCTTTAGTGGTATATTTGAATATAAAAATGCAGTTTTTCCCAAAAAGAAAAGATCAAATAAGCAAGTGGTGGCAGCATTGCTAATTATCTCAGCAACAATATTAAGAAATAAATGAAAACGCTCATGTTGGATGAAAAGTTGGCTAGCTAAGCACAATAACCAAGGCAAGATTTTTAATTTTCTATACATTTCAGAAAAAGAAACTGAAATTATGTGTAGTGTATTTTATATAAGTTGTTAGGATATAGGTTTTATATATGTGTATTTTATATAGGTTGTTAGTGTTCTATATCAGTGGTTCTCACTACATACTACATCATCATCATCATCATACCCTTATCCCACCTATGGCAAGGTCGGGTCTGTGGGTTCTTGCACTCCACTCCAGTATCTCTCACCAGTTCCCCATCCACCCCACACACAATCATATCATTACTGACAACCGGTTTCTCACGTCTGCTTTGATCTCCCCCTGCCCCTGGTGCTACTGACCACCTGCATTCCTGGAATTAACCTGATGAACTCTTCCTCTCTTTGCATGACATGTCCATTCCACCCAAGTCTATTCTCCCTCATTCCTAATTCTATCAGCTCTCAGCACACTGCACATGTTCCACAGCATTTGTATCTCAGGTACTTGCATTTTATTTATGTGGCTCTTCCTCACTGCCCAGCACTCTGATCCATATAGCATAGCTGGTCTAACCACTGTCCTGTAGAACTTGCCTTTCAACTAGATTGGGATTCTCCTATCACACAGCACTCTGATTGCCACCCCCACCCCCATTGATTCTGTGGGTCACATCACATTGTTTAGTCCCTTCTCTATCAGTTCTCTGCAGTCACCAAGTTTTCCTATATTGTTGGCAAATGCCAAGCACTAGGGGGCCTATTCTCTGATTTGAATAAACCCTTCTTCCACCCCCTTTTCATTATACCTCCCAAACTACCTTGGTACTTACTAGGGGCTCCTTGTTGCATTGTACAGTCAAGTTGCATTGGACACACCAGTTCTCATGAGATCACTGAAGTTAAGCAGCATGAGCCCATGTTAGTACCAACATGGGTGGTTGGTAGAGAACGTTGGGTGCTGTAAATTTCCCCTATCCTATGTCCTCTACACCTTCCTCCTCATCTCCTGTGAACAGCCTCCTAAGGGCTCATCCTGTTATGGCTGCTTGGCTAACTCCACAACCCACAAAATTAATCCAATCCATTTGCATTTGCTGATTACATTCCCATCCAAAAATTATTTGAAATTGTGTCAATTTATTTCCAACAACTTTATTTGTTCATGAAATTTTTTTGCAGAACACCTGAAGTGGTTTCACAGAACACCATTGTGCTGTGGAACATTCTTTGAGAACCACTGTTCTATGCATTTTAAATAGGTTGTTTTGATAATCTCATGAGAGAATTAGCTATGGGTTACCAAGAAAACTACAGGTCCTGGATTCGCATGGACACTGGAACATTTGAAATGCTGGTGGCAGCCATTTTCCCCCAGTTGCAGAAATGGGACACTTTCATGAGGAATGCAATTAGTGTGGCAGAAAAGCTTTCACTGACCCTGAGGTTTTTAGCAACAGGTTTGCACTTCTAAAAATAATAAATTCAGGTGAAACATTAAAGTCACTGTCATTTCAATTTCGAATTGGACACACTACAGTTGCAAAGATAGTGCCAGAGGTCTGCAAGTGCATTTACACCTATCTGCAGTCTCAGCATTTGTCTTTGCCATTCTCACCTAACCAATGGGAAATGGTATCTGCCAGGTTCAATAGCCTATGGCAATTCCCACTTTGTATAGGAGCAATACATGGGAAGCATTTTCAAATCTCCTTGCCACCTGGCTCTGGCTCACTCTATTACATATAATGGTGTTGGTAGTGTTCCATAGCAAAAAATATTATATAATAAATAAATGTTTTATAAACAATGCAATGTTTACATTTTATTCCATCATCATCATCATCATCTCACCCTTCTCCCACCTTGAGGCAGGGTCAGGTCTGCGGGTTCTGATCCTCCACTCCCGCCTATCCCCCACCAGGTCCCCATCCACCCCGCACGCCTCCATGTCCCTCTGCACCACCTCCGCCCACGTCCGTTTTGGTCTTCCTCTACCCCTGGTGCCCCCAATCACCCTCAGTCCCATAATGGCCCTAATAAGCTCCTCCTCTCCCCTTCTCCTAACATGCCCATACCACCTCAACCAATTCTCCCTCATCTTTTCTGCAATGTCCCCCACTCCCAAGCTACCTCTAATGTAAGTGTTTTGGACTCTGTCAGCTCGTGACACCCCACTCATGTAGCGCAGCATTCGCATCTCTACCACTTGCATTTGCCTTTCATGGTTCTTCCTAGCTGCCCAACACTCTGATCCATATAACATAGCGGGCCTAACGACAGTTCTATACACTTTGCCCTTCAGCTTAATTGGGACCCGTCGGTCACACAAGACCCCACTTGCTTGTCTCCATTTCTGCCATCCTGCCTTAATCCCATGTGTCACATCGGAATCAATCTCCCCATTGGCTCTGGAAAACTGATCCTAAATACCGGAACTCTTGCACACCTGGTATCTTCTCACCCCCACAGCAGATCTCATCCCCTTGTCCCTGGCCACTGAAATTGAAAGCTAAGTACTCAGTCTTCTTCATGTTCACCCTAAGGCCCCCCTCTCCATTGCCGTTTTGATGTCTTGGAGGCCCTTTTGTGCATCCTCTTTCGACTCCTCCAGCCTCCCCACATCATCGGCAAATGCCAGACACTGAGGGGCCCATTCCCCTATTCCCGTTAGCAACTCATCCATTACTAGGGTAAATAGATATGGGCTGAGTGCTGACCCTTGATGCACCCCAACCTGCACGTTGAAGCATGCAGTGTTTCCCCATGCTGTCCTGACCCTAGCCATGGAACCATCATACATATCCTGCACTATCCTAATATGGCCCTCATCCACTCCTTTCTTTCTTAAAATGCTCCATACTACCTGTCTAGGGACACTATCATAGGCCTTCTCCAGGTCAATGAATACAGCATGGAGGTCTTTCTTTGCTGCTCTGTATTTCTCTGTCATCTGTCGTAGAATAAATATTGGTTCCATGGTGGACCTACCTGGCATAAATCCAAATTGATTTCCCCAGACACTAGTTTGGTTTCTGAGACGACATTCTATGACTCTCTCCCACAGCTTCATAGAGTGGCTCATCAGCTTTATGCCTCTATAGTTTCCACAGTCCTGGGCATCCCCTTTACCCTTGAACAGTGGAACTATCCAACTCTCTCTCCATGCAGATGGCATCCTGTCACCATTGGCTAACTTGTTGAAAAGCTTCCCTAGCCATGTAATTCCTGTGGTTCCCAAGGTGTGCCAAACATCCAGGGGTATCTTATCAGGGCCTACTGCTTTCTGGCCTTTCATCTTTTGGAGGGCACTGATTATTTCATCCTCCCTTACTGTGTCCACTGCCAGTAGAGTAAGAGGGTTGCTATCTGTGACTGTTGCATGGTTGGCAGCATTTAAAAGGCTGTGGTAGTATTCTTCCCATCTTTTTATTACCTCTGCTGGTTGGAACAGGACCCTACCATTGGTGTCCTTGACCGTTATGGCCCTGGTGACATCCTTACTAGTTCTGTCCCTGGTCTTGGCCAGTCTAAAAACTGCTTTCTCTCCATCCCTTGTCCCCAGCTTTTCATATAGAGCCTCATACTTCTGGAACTTGGCCAGAGCAATAGTTTTCCTGGCGTTTTTCCTTGCCTGAACATAATCTGCCTTTGAAACTTGATCCCCTGTTTCTCTCCACCTATGAAAAGCCACCTTCTTTATTTTTATGGCTGCTTCCACATCCTCATTCCACCACCATGT
>JAAFCE010005724.1:7870506-7916689 GCA_013389805.1 Trigoniulus corallinus
TGCCTACCCTGGTAAGTGCCTCCTACTCTGCCCATGCCTAATAGCTCCTCTCCACATCTCCTAATCTTCCTAGCAACCCTATCCCACATGGCATTAGCTGGCCCATCCCAGTCTCAGTCAACCTGTCTGAGAACCTCCTGCTGAAATTCATCTGCCTTGGTGGGTAACTTCCACCACCTGATAACTTGTTCTCCTTTCCAGGTGTGTTTCCTGGCTATCCCCTTTATTAATAATTCGATTATGAGCAACTTATGGCCACTCTCCTTCTGGAAATCCTCACTGGGTAGAGCCCAACAATCCTGGATCTCTGCTCTATGTTGCTTCCTAACCATGAAAAAGTCTATTTGGGATCTCCCCTGTGGTGACTGGAAAGTAGTTAGGTGCTTTTCCCTCTTGCTGAACCATGTATTTGCTAATGCAAGGCTGTGTGCTCTTGCTGTTTCAAGGACCTTCTGCCCCTCTGGGTTGATCGTCCCATACCCCCTTCCACCATGTACTTCCTCATATCCCAGACCATCCTTACCCACATGTGCATTAAAGTCTCCCCCAATAATTAATCGCTCATTTCCCTTGCCCTGTCTAATTGTGCTATTTACTGACTGAACCACCTCATCAAAGTCCTCCCAAAACTGCTTTTATTGTGTCCCCCAGGCCTGCTTGGGGGCGTATGCACTTATGAGGTGGAGCCCAATTCCCTGCCAAACAACTGTAACTAACATTATCCTACTACTGACTCTCTTAACTGAAGTTATCCCCTGCTGTAATTCATTACTCAAAACAATCCCCACCCCATTATGTCCCTCTTTGCTACCTGTGTAGATCAGTTTGTATCCCTCACCAAGAGCCCTTGACCTGTTTCCCTTCCACCTTGTCTCTTGGAGGAATGCAATACTGATCTTCCTATGCTTCAGGGATGCAACTAGTTCCCCAGTTTTCCCTGAGAGGGTCCCCACATTCCACGTCCCTAATCTCAGCCTAACCCCCTTATTTGGTGTGTTAGCTCTGACTGGGGGCACCCCAGTTATTCACAAAAAAATTAAAAATATTTCATTTACCTTTAACAGTGTAATAAATAATCCCTAATCCTATTTTACTATAAAAGAAATAAGGGTACAATAACAGAATTCGGAGAATTTACTAATTTCTTTTACTTTTAAATGGCAGTCATCTTGCCCCTGGTCTGGGGCAAGATGGCGAACTTTACATCGTTCATTACAAATTATAAAATCACCTTGAAGATATCAAAAAGTGTTTCACTTTAAACCACTATATGATAGATAAAGGTGCATTCTAAGTATCTCAGCACAGTAAAACATTTTATCTCAAAAGAAAAATAAAAAATTAAACTGAAAACTCTTAGCATCATCAACTTGCCCAGTGGGCCCAGTTTTGAGGCAGTTTCACTTAAACACCTCTCTCTCTTGTCTCTTTTGTGGTACTCAACCTGGGTTGGGTCCCACAGATATTAACATTCTTGGATGTGATCTATTAAGTTAGTTTCTACCTCTATAGTCCACATTTTGAATTCCTGTAAAATAGGAGGAAATGCCTGATATATTTGTCAAAAATATTTAACTAAGTGTCATGAAATCAGTTAAGATTCCTTAATAAAAGAGTACATGTCTGGCTCTGTGCCGCCATTCAGGCTGTGGTAGTCATCACATGCTCTCCAGGTGTTGTCCTTCTTTGGGACCAAGTGTAGCAGAGAAGCCCAGGAGCTGTCAGATGGCCTTGCAAGACCCAGGCCCACCATGGCCTCAAACTCCTGCTTGGCTATCTGAATCTTTTCTGAGGCAAGTCACCGTGGCTTCTGTGACACTGGTGGTCCGGGTTTGGTAATGATGTGATGCTTCATGTCATGGAATGGAATGTTGATGATCCACTGATTGTTCTGATGCTGAGCTCCTCACACACAGCCAGCTCTCCTTGCTGGGTCATCTGAGTTGGTGAGTCCAGGAGGTGGCCGTTTTTCAGGTCTGGTAAGAGACCATAGTGTGAGAGGAAGCCAGCACCTAAGTTCGGCCTGGAGACATTGGTGATGATGCATCTCCAGTTAAAGTCCCATTAAAGTCCTAAATTTAAGGTCATGGTCACAATTCTAAAGGTGGCTATGGGTGTGACATTTGCTGCAGCTAACACAAAATGCAATTGTTGGTGGGGGCCTTTGAGGAGAGTCCCGGGAACCCACACAGATCACAGGAAGCACATCTTGGAGGTTCTGTCCCAGATGAAGAGACCGCAGGACTTGGATGGGTGGGCATCGTCAGTCGCCATTAATGACTGCCTAAGCCATTTGCTGACCTCCAGTCACAAGGGTAGGTACATTTGGTGGCTGCCTCTTTGAACTGCCAATGGTACCAGCACGTACCTGGTTGTTGCTGTTCTCTGGAGCAGGAGCAGACCCAGAACCATGAATGCGAGTGGCTCCTGGTTCTCCCAGAAACTGCAGACACCTCACTCAATACAGCAAGCTACTGCTTCACCTTGATCAGCTCTAATGTCAGCTGTTGCAGTTGTGCTGCAAGCTGTGCATTAGGGCTGTCATCTGGTCAGGCTATGGGCTGAGCTGCTGGTGCACTGTTTGATGGGAGCAGTGAAAATGCAGCATCAGCAAGTTCTGCACCAGTAGTGAGGGGTTGTGACTTCTCAGTTGCCATCATGGGCTTGAGCCTATCAGGTAACCCCTGCTTCCACAGGGAATGGAGTAACTGCTCTAGTACACTAGAGCCAGCCAGGGTTAGAAGCCATTGGAGGTATTGTGAGGGTTTTTAATCACCCATCACAACAGACTCCAGGAGAAGGTGTGTCTTCTCATCCTGGGATGTGCTCAGTCTTTTGATTAGTTCATGCTTAAGTCTGGGGTAAGAGTCATTGCTGACAGGCAACATGATGATATCCCTAACCTCATTAGCATACTTGGTTGGGAGTGCAGTAACTATCATGTTGTACTGTCTCAGCTGTTCAACAATGCCAGCCTCCATGAATATGGCTTCCACTATGGCAAACCACATCTCAGGGTTGGTGGCATTGAAATCAGGCAAGCATGGCACAGGGGACATTGTAATTCTCTTCCCAGGTGTAGCACCTTCTGCCATTGTTGGGTCACTTAAATAGGGGTCCCATACACGTGCAGAACACACAAGCAAATAGGTACACACACAAAAACAAAAATGTAATAGTTCGGAAGAAAAAACAAAGAAAAATTAATAGTTGAGAAAAAAAACAACAAAGGAAAAAATTATAGCACCAACGTGGAGGCGATCCTGCTATCTCGCACACTCCACGAAGCAATTAATAGGAAAAAAGAAAAAAAAAATTTGTACCAATGTGGTCGTGATCCCAATACTGTAGCACTCTGAATGAAATGTGGTACAGTCAATCCAACCCAGGAAGGCACTCCAGGTTGGTCCATTTTTCAAAAAATAGGGGATAACCCTTTCTTATTTAAGAGGGGAAGGGGAAGTGATATGTGATTATGCGACAGGCCCATAAAAAACCCTTTCTTATTTAAGAGGGGAAGGGACCATGATATATGTGATTACACGACAGGCCCATAAAAAAAATGAGAAAAGAAAAAAAATGAACGAAAATAAAAATATGGCCGGAATTGAACCAGCATCCATGATATGCGCGTTTCCCTGAGAAGTACGCAAAGGTGAGAGGAAAAAAATGAACACAAATAAGAAAAAATGAATTTTGAGGCTTACTGTAGTTGTGGCTGCAGTCCAATCACCTCTGGGTCACCAATATCATGATTCGCGGGTAAGGACATTGTTAGGGCACAAAAATGATGAGACACGTTTTGAGGTGAAAGAAATAAAAAATCAGGTTTTATTCACATTGGTATAATGCTGAAATAAAGGCGGATTAATGGCAGATGCAAACTGGCGAGTTTTAGACTGGCACACAGATTACAAAAACCTGACGCTACACACATATTGATAATTAATCCCAGATTCATTAATTGGTGATCTTAGAATAAAAATCGACTGTTTAATCGTTGAAGAGTGAATATGTAAATCAAGAATGTCTGAATAATGACTGAATGTTTAAACCCCCAAAACATGTCTTTCTGGTGATGTCACATCCTGTGGTCCTTGACTGTGTTTGAGTCCCCATGATCAAAGGGTACCCATGACTCACTGCCAAGGGACAACTCAGGATGTACTTAAGATTTCTTAAGAAGATGTCTTAAGATTTAATGTACAGGTCCTATTGTTACACACAGGATGCAACTACAATAGGACCTAAAAGAACAATGATTGTTTTAACAGTGTGGTTTTGCAGGGGTGTATGTTTTTGGGGCAGAGATGCGACAGGGATTGTGTCCCTACACATCCAACATAATCAGAATGATCAATCCATTGCAGAGTATCACTTGCAGGATTTTAAACAGAAGGATTTCCAATTTTTCTTTTCAATGAAGCCATTTTAGTATATCTAATTGAAAGCTATTTCAAACTAGATAAGTAATAAATTCAACCTAGTGACCTTTAGAATTTTGCACACTTACCAGACAAAGATGAGCAATAATTTGGGTTGACAAAAACGTTTTAGTAAGTTTCAAAACTAAGTAAGCTGTATGGTTCTTAGTTGCTGCTGCTGTTTTACATCCACTAAACAGGCAAGCCTTTGTATAATGTACAATTTTACAACTATTGCTTGCAAAAGCAAAGAGATGCCTTATCCAATCACATCACATAATTGAGAACAACTAGGTCATGCTTATTTACTTAGATCATGCTTATTTGTGGTATGGGTGAAAAGACCCCTATAATGTAATAAGGGAAAATTTAAAAGTCATTAAATTTCTTTGAATAATAACTTTTAATTGCAATAAAACATTACATTTATATTGGCAATTATATAGTAAAGGCATTCCTCAAACATCAAAAACATTTTTATTTGGTTACAAAAGAGATGTGCTTTTAATATGTGGATGGGTGAAAAATACCCAGCTATGCATTCGAGGGTTAACATGCAAAACTGGAGTCATTCTGCCCAGACATTTTTGAAACTCAGACACAATGAAAGATTCACCTTATACAAAATGCCAATATGCAAATTACTGGCAATATGCAGTTACTGGCAAGAAGTTTTCTGTTAGTTGTGAAATTTTCAATTCAAGCCAAAAGAACGAGCTGGAGTATACTTACTCCCAGTTGTGATTTTAAGGTTAAGTTAAAAATTCAAAGATGTACACTTGCTGGTGACATTAAGCAAACTGGAAGTGTTCTGGCTCAGCGTGGATTGATGCACACATCAGTGACACTATTTTGACTGAGTCCAAATGGTCTCAGGCTAAATCGATGGATTGTGTGTGGCCACCTTAATGTAATGTAACTGCGTGCAGTATTTGTACTTATGAAGTTCAACTGTCATCTGCTTAATGTAGTGTAGGTCATTTAAAAGCATTACAAGCAAACTGTTTTGTTGGAAGTATTATGCATGCAATTTACATACATACAAAGATCATATGATCTACATAGGAATACAGGTACTAAAGGAGTTTGCCAGATGTATAGATAACTTCATATGATTTTTATGTGATGTCATCTAGGGGCAAATCAAGTACATTTCAACTTAACAATTGCCCCTGTCTCACACAGAGCATCATGCAGTATCTCTGCCCAAATGGACAGCTGATGCATGTGGAATTTCCAATTTTTCCCAATTTGTAATTTTCAGAGCACATTTACATATCCAGCAAACTCAAGTGCATTAATGACCAATGTTGCTCTTGAAAACAAAAATCAGGCCCTCCCAACTTTTGTCCTCAATAGCAGCATAAAATTGATTCGTTGTTTAAACACATGTGTTAGAAAATTTATCTCTCTGGCAATTGTTTCAACTCTTCCCAAAAATGAACACATTCCACCGAAGCTTACATCACTTACTCACTAAGAGATAGTTAACGTAGCATGTGTTTATTTTACTTTCGAGGCAAGCACTCCACTCCTCTTCATTAACCATGTAGCTTACATACCATATTTATTCCAATAAAGGCCACCCTCTAATAAGCACCGCATCATCAGTGTGAAAAAAACGACAGATGCCACCCTCGAATAATTGCCGCCCTCCAATAATTGCCACTGCCCTTGCAGTGCTTATGGCACTTATTGAAGGATTCTCATCCCAAATTACCCTAAGTTGGACTTCTACAATGGCAACTTCAAACAGTGGTTTAGGTTCCATATGTGCAAAAAAGAATACCTGGCTACCCCTGGCTATCTCAGATATACTCATTCATAATTCTATCAGCTCTTGATGCTCTATTCATGTACTGTGGCATTCACACCTCAGCTACTTGCAATCCCTATCCCTATCTGGGACATACCTTGTGGTGACTGGTATGTGATTAGATGCTTGACCCTCTTCCTAAACCATGTATTTGCCAAAGCAAGGCCAAGTGCATTTGCTGTGTCGAGGATTTGCTGCCTATCTATGCTAACAGCTCCATACCCCCTTCCCCCATGGACCTCCCCATAACCCTGATTGGCTTTGCCACAGGGCAACAAGTAAACAGACTAAACTAATGAGCAAACATAGCGCCACCTAGTGTCTGTCTGACCATAATAACAATAATACAATAATAACTATACCCTAATAACAATAATGCAACAATAACAGTAATAACAATTACAAGAAGAACAACAAAGATCAACAAAGGTGGTGGGAGTTATTTTATAGGGATGGAGGAAAACAATAAAAATATTAAGAATAATAAGAGGTTTTTTTGCTGAAGGGTTGGTGTCTCCTTTGCAGCATAGTGCCTGCTGGAGCAGATGCTAAACACCATGCCTCCGCACGGTGGCACCACAGAGGACACAAGGTTAGGCTTAGGGAGCCCAACCTTGCAGACACCCCACCAACACTCAGCACTACCTTAACCTTTACTCCTGAGGCTGCCGCCTTGAAAAAAGGGGGCGCTTTCTATTTGGGTGTCCTTGGATATCTCGAAAATTGAAAAAAATCGCACCACACGAAATAGCACTGACACAAGGAGCATGCGCCTCATATTCAGTAAAAATAATAGTGGGTGTCCACTACTATAAGTATGACCTGACTACTACTATAAGTAACCCTTTTTAAAGATGACACATTAAAAAAATTTATAAATTGTTATTGAAGGCTGAAATCACTCCACTCTTGTGGGCCAATGGGAAAGTAGAGTATCTATCACCTGATAAATCTCCAGTTAATGTAAAATATAAATATACCTGAAAACATTAAGAAAGGAGAGAGTGAAGTGGAAGAAGCCATAAAAGTAGTATTTTAGTGGTGGTAGTGGTAGAGTTGAAGCTGTTGGAGTTTTTCTGTGATGCTTCCTGCCCACTAACTTGCTTGTTCAAAGAAAATATAATGGGAAAAGGATTATCACTATTGATTATTTTCTGCTAAAATAATGGTCAGAATAACTGTTGAAGTTGTTGCAACTATTATTGCTGAATTAAATGATAGTTAATATTCTGGAACTTTTTTTTGAACTTAGAGATGAACTAACATCAGTCTTGATAATTTTTGGATAATCTGTGTAAATTCATATGTTATGATATGAATGAAAATTGAAGAAGTGAAGCAGAAAATCAATAATTTGATATGTGAATAATGTTGAAGAAACTTAGTGTTGTGGTTGTACAAACTCACAAGAACTGCCACTGGTGTACTTACAGTAAGCATAAACAGAAAGTAAAAATAATTGTTATTATTGATAAGAATAACATCATTAAACCAAAAATCCTTTTATTGGAAAGGAATTTCTGAAGCACCACAGGACAAAAAAAAACTACAAAGACAACAACTATGTAATGCCTAGTTCTGTATCATCACACTTAAGCACTAATCACATTGATGCTGTCAACATTTTGATGTTTTGTGCAAGTGCTTTAGAAAGGAGCACCAGCACAATTTCTTATGTGTAGCACTTTTTTGGAGTCACATCATGCACAGCACATATGATATAATTTGTTCACACACAAGTCCCAATGTTTCAAATAACTTGAGTAGGATTGAGTCCTATAAGCTGCAGCAATTACCCATTCGTTTTGAAAGTGTAACACAATCCACACCACAAAACCAACCAGTCACTATCAGCAGGAACACATAACTAGAAGTTTTATTTAAAGTAAATTTATAGTATATATACAAGATGAAACAAAAGTTAAGTATGGGCCAAAGGATGGTCCATTGGTCACATTTTATTGTTGCCATGCCATTCCATGGTCCTTCTGGTGGAGTGGTTTCTTTACATCTTGTCATCTCTAGTGGTAGGGCTCTCCTGATCGAATGCCAATGTGGGCTTGGTAGTTTAGAGCTAATGTATCCCCTTATCTCTATTCTTCTTATGAATTTGTTTGGCTTTCCTCATAGATTTTTTTCCCTTTGTAACTAAGAAGAGCATTTTTAATTTAATAAAAATTTTTGTTCCTTACTTTCAACAGTGGCAATCCTGGATTCTTCTGTTCGAGATGTAGCTTTCTGTAGATCCTTTAGAGGTCACCATGACGTTCTGAATTTTTAGTCTTAAACAGTTTTAGTTAGTTAGTCCTTGAAAGTTAGTCCATTATTGATTGCAATCTAAGCCTTTTATTTGTTGGCTAGATGAAGTTTTATTTTCAGTTGATTCACAATTATTTTCAATTCTGCAACTTCTATTTTATTCCTACTAGTTTCACTATTCACTTTTATTTTTGTTTTTCATTTTTCGTTTTTGAAGTTTCACAATTCCCTCTCTTTGAACAGTGGTCTACATTCATAGTCCATAATTCCATAATTATTCAGTCTATAATATCATAATGTTTGTCTCAGAGAGCTCTCAAGTTGGGTTTACACTGCACGAAACATACTCGCCACAACTTTTTCCACAGGCTTGCAGCAATCTCACCCGTCACACCCTCCCTGTTTACATTGAGCGAAATATTACACAAAACAAGCATTCAAATCATATCTAGAGTACCAGTACATGAAGTGGGAGTGGCAAAACCCTTTGATGCATGTCCAAAAACCAACAGTTTGGTGGCTCACTACGAGGCTGCCTTGTGCAGCAAATTTTGGGGCAAGTCCCTGTTTACACTGCACATGTTCTTTTTTAATGAAACAGTTGCGGGAGTATGTTGCAAGCAGTGTAAACCCAGCTTTAGATTCTGAATGAGAATCTCTCTCACTCTTTCTCCCTTACTGGGAGATGATGATGACTGCTCTGCTGGACTACATGATGATTACATAACTTGTTTCATACCTTTGTTGCATTGTCGCAAAATGCAACAATGTTGCTTTACGACAAAGTAGCACCACTAGTTGTTTTCACTGCAACCAACCGAGATACTTCACCACACAGCTGCACGTTGTGTGTTGCATGTGTGATGCATGTTGTCATAACAACATAAAAGATGCAATGTGCAACGTTCCTTTTTGTTGCACCAGAAAACTTACAATTTAAATTTAAATTGTTAGATTGTACTTTCGCTCACGCATCATATTCGCAAATTCAAATTTTTGAATAACAAAAAAAAATATCAAAAAGAGATTCAGTAGGTTATAAAACTTCATCCTTACTAATCACAGTTTTTGTATGCTCCATATATATCAACGTTAATTCGTATTATATTACAAAATATAAGTTCAATTTAAATACTATTAATTAATATTATTTATTAATATTGTTCTGATGAAAGAAGGAGTATTTGAATTATTTCACAAAGTTATTGTGTAACTTATGACGATTATCATCCTTATTATTAAACATCTAAAAGACTAATAATTATACCTCCGTTACATGTGTGGAATTTTAATGAACACGCAAGAGATTTAAGAAATATTCATAACTGATCAAGATTTATTTAGTGCAACCACAAGGCAATAGAAGAATACACATTTAAAATTTCAACATAATTCCTGAATCTCACAACACCTTTATATACCCTTTTTTGTTTGAGTGGGTCACTTTCTCCCATTTCCCATCCCTTCCCATTTGTCCATTTAAGTGGGGGGATAGATTGGAATCAGGGGCTGGACCAATAGTGTATGTTTTAGAAATGGGTTATTTGTTCAAAATATCTAGCAGATGAGAAAAGGGTTTTATCACAATCAAAAAATTTAAGGAAATTAAAAGGGTAATTGAAGGAAATTAATTATCCATTTTACAATTAAAAAAATTGGGTCAGTTAAGGGAAACCAGATTTTGTGATTTATTGAATTTTTACTTTTTTTTTTTTTTTTTTTTTTACACTTGTAGCTGTGGGGCAATCCACAAAATACACAATCAACAGTAGGGCAATTCACACAGTGTGAAGTGTAAAACTTCTATGTAACATTATGATAGACAAAAGATTCAACATTAAATGAATAAAGGACAGGAAACCTTTAGAAAATGGATGAGGACCATTGCTAAAATGGTGCTTGGTCCCCTTTGCCCAAAACCAGCCATCTTAACAATGACCAGTACCCCTTTATCTTTGGTTCAGAACCTCATAGATTTCTAGTCCCCTTGTGCAAGGACCAAACTGTTTGTGGAAAAGAAAGGGGTTGATAATGGCAAGCACTTTAATTCTAACATAATTATTGTGGTAAAGTACATGTTTTGTACAGGAGCAGCACATATTAATAAATAAATAATTGTACAAATTAGGTGAAATGTAGGATAAGGAACTGTTAACAGCTCTAAGTATACTTATCCTAACAATGCATAATTTTTAATAAACATTTTATGTGCAATTGTCATTACTTAAAACATGTATTATTATAGTGGTAAAGCACATATTTTCCACAGGATTAGCACATATAATTAAATAAATGGATCCCTAAACCTAATGGATCCCAAGATTGAAATCATTGTAATTTCAGTCATTGTGTTGCAAATGTTGGCATTGCACAAAAGACTAAAATATGGCATGCCACAAATACATAGATCAAATACAAATACATTTCTTATGAAGGTATCTTGCCTCTGGTGATCTGCAAAAATCAGTAGCTCACAGCTATAGGCTTGGAAGGTCCACAACATCTCAAATCATCCATTCTACATGTGCTGCTGTGGGGTAGATATTGGGCCCTTTATATTTGAAGGTAGGATGCAAAGCTAGTGGATATGAGGAAGCTAGCATGTCTTTTCACTCTTAACCCTTAAGTAGGCACATGAGGTCACAGCCAATTCAAATGCAAAAAAAAGCGTTATTTTTCAAACCTGCCATACCCAGTAGCTTCATATTTTCGATTGCCATTTCTAATTCTGTAGGGCTTTAGCTACTAAAACATGCAGAAATGCAGTTTTTAGTGATTTTGACCCCATGCGCTCCTTTACATAACCTTCCATCTCTATGGGATTTTACATGTAATGCAGGATTTTCATGATTTTACATTTTATTTTTACTTTGAATTTACATTTAATTTCCCAAACATGCACTTGAAAATTAGGTTTTTTTTAACTATTTTGTTAATTTTGTAGTGAAATTTCATCTCTTCATTAAAATAGTAAACATTATGTATTATTATTTGCAGCTGTTATGTTTCAAAACCACTTGGTTAATTTAATATTCATAATTAAATTTGGGGTCTATATGACCCCATGTGCCCAATTGTGTGATTTTCTCAGTGCGCCTACTTAAGGGTTAACATTGTTTGATTTTCTCAGTGCGCCTACTTAAGGGTTAACATTGTTTGATTTTCTCAGTGCGCCTACTTAAGGGTTAACATTGTGTGATTTTCAGCCACCAACAATACAGGAGTGGAGTGAAATAGCACAGAAGTTTAATATGTTGTGGCAATTCCCAAACTATGTTGGTGCTATTGATGGCAAACATGTAGCCATTTCATTATTACCTGCATCAGGATAACAATATTACAATTATAAGGTTGTACATGCTTGACATACTAACTGGAGTTTGTAAGAATAACAAATTAATGGTTTAATTCTTCAAAAACAACCCCCTTTTAGCTTGGTACTGCTTGCAGCATGTGATGCTGAATATTTCTTTACCTTGGTTGATGTTGGTAGCTGTGGGAGGCAGCATGATGGTGGGACACTTGCAGCCTCTACTTTTGGTAAACTGCTCTAAGAAGGTCAGCTCAATCTCCCTGAACCTCAGCCTTGCCAGTGAATGCTGATGGCAAAAAACCTTTCTGGTTTGTTGCCGATAATGCCTTTCCTCTGCACTATAACATGTGCACATTCTCTGGCAGTCATTTGACACAGAATGAAAGGATTTTCAATCTTGTTTTTTCCTGGTCAGATATGTTGTTTGTCAGCTCTGCGATTAACAGTCAATATTTCAATTCTTATAATTAATGAATTTATTAATATTAAAGTTACCACATTTATTCCAATAAGAGCTACCCTAGAATAAATACTGCCCTCTAATAAGCACTGCATCATCAGTGTGAAATAAACAGTAGATGCCACCCTTCAATAATTGCCACCCTCCAATAATTGCCACCCTCCAATAATTGCCACCCTTCAATAATCGCCACCCTCCAATAATCACCATCCTCCATCCCACCTATCTCCCACCAGGTACCTGTCCACCTCACACGCTAACATATCCTTATGGTCAACCTCTTCTCACGTCTGCTTCAGTCTCCCCCTGCCCTGGGTAGCTTCTGACCACCTGCATTCCTGAAATGGACCCAATGAGCTCGTCCTCCCCTCTTCTCATTTCGTGTTCATAATATTATTATTTGTCCATTTTTGGTGATCCTCACCACTCCAGGCTACCTCAGATATACAGTTTGCTCTCTTTTTACGCAGCTTCTTTTAATGGAATTTCCAAGTTATGCAGTTTGCATTTCATTAAAATTTTTTTTTCTCAAATATGTATTCAGTACTGTATATATGTGATCAGGCGATCAAATGTTGAAACCACTCAAAATAAATAGATTTCTTAGACCCCCCCCCCCCATGCCCTAAAAGGTAAAGATTTAAAACAATTACCAGTGCATTGGATGGCTAACCCAAAAGCCTGGGTGACAACAACTGTTTTTACAGAATGGTTCAATAATTGCTTTCTAACAGAAGTGGTAGTCTATTTAAAGAAAAATCTCTTGATTTTAAAGTCTTATTAATTATTGATAATGCACCAGGTCATTTACAGTTAGAACATCCAAATCTTCAAATAGTATTTCTTCCACCCAACATGCCTTCTTCAGCCATTAGATCAAGGCATAATTTCAACATTCAAAAAATATTACATTAAGTGGACTTACAAATTCATATTGAATAAATTAGAAAATCAGTCCTTGACAGTAAAAGACATGTGGAAACAATATTCTATATTTGATTGTATAATTCAAGTTGCATCTGCTTCTGCTGAAATAAAACCAGCAACTCTAAATGCCTGTTGGAAAAAGGTTTGGCCAGGATGTATTACAAGCAATACAATCATTGAGACATGAACACTTTCGAAGGAAATTCTAAGTTTGGCACATGCTATTGGCAGAGAATGTTTTAATAATTTCAACCACGATGATATAGAAGAACTGCTGGTGGATGAAGTGTTAAGTGATGATGAGATTGTTGCACTAGCTTTAGATGCAGCAAATTCAGAAAGTGAAAGTGATATTGAGGAAAACCCCAACCCCTCTCACTTCAAAAATAATTCAAGATGGTCTTCATCTATGCAGCAAATTAGAAAATCATTTTCTTGTTAATGACCCCAATTCTGAAAGGGCCATTAAATTCCAACTTGAGCTGCAGCACTGTGTTTCTGGATATCATGAATTGCATAAACAATTAGTAGAATCATCAATGCAAAGTTTCATTATGGATCACATTGTTAAAAAAGAAAAATCAGCCTACAGTGAATGAAGGTTGCACAAATTTGTCACCTATACCAAAGAGATCAATTGCAGAAACAGTTATTTCTGATGATGAAAGTGATTTTGAACCTGTTCACAAATGGTGCATACTCTTATCAGATAGTGATAGTGATTAAAAACATGTAAATTTATATTACTTTCCTATAAAATAAAACGAGTTGTATTTAAATGCAATTTTATTTAAGAATTTATATAAGTTATTTTCAGCTTATCAAAGGAATTTATTAAGAGACCCATTTTTTTTTAATGTCAACAAAATTTTTTTATGCGGTTTCACATTAGTTTTAATTCATAATTTTGAAGTTAGGTGAACTTTAAAAATTATGGAACGTATCCCCAATTTTTCCATAGACTTATAGTCTTTTTTAATGTGAACGTATCCCCCACGTAAAAAGAGACCTGACTGTACTCATCTGTAATTCTGTCAACTCTTGACACCCCACTCATTTATTTACTGCAGCATTCACACCTCAGCTACTTGCATTCCATTGATGTGGCTCTTCCTCACTACCCAACACTGATCGATACATCATAGCTGGCCTAACCAACACCCTGTAAAACATCCCATTCAACCAAATTGGGACCCTCCTATCACACAGGACACCAGTTGCCCATCTCCACTTCAACCATCCACCATTGATTCTATGGGTCACCTCTATTGCTATGGAATGTTCATCCTAAGTACTTGACCTCTTTCACCTTCACCAGTTTGCCTCTAGAAAATATGCCACTGTTATTTTACCATCCATTACATCTATGAGGGCTCACAAAATTAATAAGTGCCACCTTCTAATAAACGCTGTCCTCTAGTAAATGTCACACCAAAAACACTGTGAAATAAATAAATGGCATGGCATTTATTGGAATAAATATGGTATTTGTTGAGTTTGTTAATTTTATGTTTTTATTTCCTTAAAGTTCCTTATCAACTTCCCTCCTTAGGTGCATTGCCAATGTGGGCAGAATAGAAAGCTATACAAAACTTGTTAGACTTTTTCCTTCTAAACAATAATTTTTTATTTCTGATAAAAAAATCATATGCTATGGAAGGGCATTTACAATTTTTAATACTTCAGATTAATTATCACCTCAGGTTACAATTGCTGGAGACTAAGATTTTTTAAATTTGCTAACATAACATTCAAGAAGGGTTTTTCAAAAATGTTGACTATCAAAAACTAAGTAAAAATCTTCAGAGATAGCATACACAGTCTAAATACATTTGACATAAAGTGTACATTCATCAACTAAAGACTAAAAGACCTGACTGATCTAAAATGAATAGATAACAAATGGTACTTTCAAAAACGTTACAATCTAACTAGAAAATATTCAATGCTAACATACATATTCTAAACTCTTATGCTGTAAGGTATATATCCATTTACTATAGATTAAAAAGACCTAACTGATCTAAAAATGAGTAGATCACAATTGGTTCTCTCAAAAACGCTACAATTTAGCTAAAAATATTCAATACTAACATGCATGCTCTAAATGCAATTGCTTCTGCTAGAGGAAACCCTGTATAAAATCAGTATGGTTTTCTTATCTGCCTGTTGGTGCTGTTGGTTCCAGGGTTGTCCTGTTGAATCTTCTTTCCTATGGTAGACTTCCAGGGTTAGTACAGGTGGTCCTCTTCAAGATCTTCTGGTGTGGCATCCTCCTATGGCAGGAACTTGATGTGGATCACTTATCCAGTTTGAATTAATGTTCAGTGTTCCTCAGCATGTTGGCATCACCTCTGGCATTGGATCTTCACTCTTTCAGCATCTCCTCTGGCTAACGTTCCTCTTTCTCTGCCAGCATCTCCTCTGGCAAATGTTCCTCTTTCTCTGCCAGCATCTCCTCTGGCAAATGTTCCTCTTTCTCTGTATTTTTCTGCCCCTTCTCTCTCTCTGCATTTGTTTTTATACTCCCTGTATTCCTTTTCCATTGGTTTCAAAGAGGGTTTTTTTAATTATGGGTTGTTTGCAGCTGCTTTCTATAAAAGATATTTGACCCTCCTTAATTGATTTTTATCAGGGTGGCCATTTCTCTTGGATGATAGTATAATAAAATATAATTTTTTTTGACTAGAAAAATAGGGCTTTGCATAAAATATGGCTGCTACATAAAATAGGGCAGCTGTTTTCTATAAAGGATTTTTAACCCTCTTCAAATTGACTTTAATCATGGTGGCCATTTATCTTGCATGAAAGTATGGAAAACTATAATTTTTCTTTGACTTATATAGACTAGGGGTCATCTGGAGCAATAATTTTCACTTTAGAGGGTTTATTATGGGCTTGATGTTCTGGTTGAGTGAAATTGATAATTCTCATAATTTTGTTGGGGTTTTCAAGTGTTTTTAATTGCTTAAGATTTATGATTTTTTATTTGGGGTAAGTTATGGAGTGTGGGGGTAGGCAATTAATTTATTTATTAAGATTTAGGGTTTTTTGAGGGGGATATTGGGGGAAGTCACAGGGGGTAGTTGACAATTTTAATGGGGGTTGAGGGTGATATGGGGGAAGTTGCAGGGGGTAATTGACAAGTTCCCCAAGCCTATTGTTCCTAATGACATTTCCGAAGAGTCTCATTTTCCAGATTTGGATTTCTTAAAACTGAACACACATCAATTCTAAGGAATATGTTTATTCAAATTTCAGTGCCAATACATCAACATTATATGCTAATTGTCATTTTAAAGCCTTCTGCCACACTATGGTTGAAATTTGACATTTATTTTCATTGTATAAAAAACATAATCTATACCATCTACACATCAATACCATTCTCATCAAGAAATTGATTTACAACATTCAGAAGTCATACATTAAGGTCCATCTGCTGCTTCATTGTCAATTGTGACACAGCAAGAGTGATGGTATCACAAAAGTTGTGCAAAAAATTGCAATTTGATGGTGTGGACTTGTTGTTCAGATAGTCCACCAGACATGTTGCCACCATGTCCATCCTTTGCATGTCTTTTGCAACATGTTCCCACCGCCTTTTCCACTCTATAGTGATGAAAACGTTTAATGTATTTAATTTCTAAATGACTCACCAGCTGGTATTGGAGAAGTTGCTGGCTGTTTTGAAGAGTTTGAGGAGTTTGTGGATGTTTCAGCATCAATGACTTCCATAGTGGAAATTAATTGATGCTATTCAATATCACCACCAATATCTGCCTCATCATCAAACTGGAAGTTGCTGATAGTCCTGGAAAATAAGAATTTGAAATTATTAAAAGAATTGTGAGGGTTAATGGTTAATAACACATCACAAACTTACTCTTCATTGGCTGCTGTTGGATTTAAAAAGGCCATTGCTGTTTCCATGCTAAACAAGTGTGTTTACCTCATGAAAGTGAATGTTATTATGGTATTTATGTTAATTTCTTGATTTGCATATTGAACATTCAAATGTCCTTGTGAAGTGCATAGGGAGGTAACTAATAAATTCAACACATGATTGCTGGTGATCTGTTCATCAGATGTTTGGAAAGTTTTGTTTTTTATTCTTTGGAATTTCATGCTGAACAAGTCTCCAATTGGAATTTTTCATTTCTCTGTTACAGTCTTTAAGATAAAATTTGGATGGGTCCTAATTTGCATATTTGGGATGAAGGCAAATGCACCATGGGATTGGTCACCCACAACTTCCTATTCATTGGATTCATCACAATTGGCATATCTGCCTCAGTTATGAAAATAAAAGGGGGGTGCCTTATCATCACCACCCTGTATTATTATAGTTATATACATAATTATGGACTGTGAAACCCTTATCACACTGGTTGAGGAAAGATGATCTCTATGGGACAAAAAGTCTAAACTATATCACAATCATGATTTAAATAAAAAGTTGTGGAAGGAAGTGGCTGAGATATTAATTATATAGTACATAAACTTTGTAAGCAGCTAGTTAAGTAGCTGCAATATTTCGCTGTTGCATTTATGGCACTTCTGTTATTGTTTTTGACAATGTTAAAGTATTCTGCAAACTTGTTTCAAACCTCTTGGGCTGTATTTGTACTTCTACTGAAGCATCAGGCTTGGTTATTTATGCTTATAGATACCTGTACATTTTCAGTTGTCTCACACACATCAGGGATACCTTCTAAATTTGTAATGATATAATGGAGCAAGCACATTCACTTTACAATAATATCTACATTGTCAGGATGAATTTTCATCTCATTTTTAAAATTCACCATTTTGATTTCATTATACCAAATACACATTCAAAGAGATGAATTGCTTGGGAAAGGTGTAAATTGAAACTCTCTTCTTTTGGTGTTAATTCTTGACATGAATATGGTCTTATTAAATAGTTCGTCAAATGATATTCTGAATCTCCCACAAAATATGAGCAGTAATATCTGTATTTGGTAAAAGCTTTGGTGAAGGGGTCTGCATTGTGCCACTTTCATTTTAATGGAATAGTGCTGAAGATGAAAAGATTCCTCCAAATGTTTGCCAGCATCTACAATGCTTTACAGCACAATAGAAAAGTAATTCTTATAATTGTAATATATGGATCCAGAGTTGGGATGACATTTGATTCTTACATGTTTACCATCAATTGCTCCAATGAAGTTGGGAAGTTTCCACTTAGTAAAATATTTATCTCCAATTGATGAAAGCATTGACTGTGTTGGAAATGGCATATGCATTTGGTTTAAAGTTTCCCATATTGCTAGGCATGTGTTGTAAACTATTCCTCAGACTGTTGCTTGTGACATCTGAAAAGAGAAAGACTGCTTGAAAAGAGCATCCAGTGGCTAGGTACCTGAAAAACATTATGTTCAACTTGTATTCTTAATAATTACAGACTAGTTCATATATTATTATGCAAATCAACTTTCTCTGCAGTTCAGAATATATTGTGGTAAAATAACAAACAAACGTTTTCTGTTGCAGAAAGTGTAGTCCATCAGAAGTGGAGGCGCCTCTATGGCAAATTTTGTAAGAACTGTACAAAGTGCAAAAAAACTGTCTGGAGATGGTGCTGATGACAAAGCAATAACAAGCTAGTGGCAATTTTTTTCAAATATGTTGTTTGTGATAGACCACTTTACTCTAACACAAACAACAGGAAATTTTCCTGACACTCAATTGTTTGAACATGAATTATCCAATTCACTACCTCCTGATGAGGACCTAGACTGTTCAAAGGATCCAGAAACCAATGACATTGAACATACAAAGAGTAGGGATTATGGAAGCTAAAGGAATGTTTGCCAAACAATCATGTAGTTCAGTCAACAGTGGTTTGCAACATACCACCACCCCTTTAAAAAGAAAGAAAGAAAGAGATAGTACTCTAAATAATTTAATGCATGTAGAGGAAGAAGAGTTACAATATCTTAAAGAAAATTCTGAAAAATTGTAACGTGATGATTATTATTTTGCTTTAAGCCTTGTGTCATATCTCAAACAACTACCAACTCATCATAAAATGTTTGTTAGATCAAAACTTCAAGAAATTCTGGCTCATGATCATGACTGACCAACTGCACTGCAAAAATAGTTCTTTGCAATAGTCACTCACTGTCATTACACCTTCACCACAATACAGTGGTTGCACAACACCTTCACCACCTTATAGTGTCACAGAACCTGTACAACAAGAAGCATTCTTGGTGATATCTAATTGAATACACTGCAAGCAGCCCTGATAGGCCACATTGGCAGTGGAGAGAATGACTCTTATTCCCAATTACTAAACCATATCTTTTTTAGGTCCTGTTGCAGTTCTGTGCAGAAAGAACCCCTCTTCCACTACCCTTGCAGTGCTTGTGTAATCTGCAAAGAATTTTATGTCAAACCCTATATCATTAACATAAATAAAATAGAGTAAAGGTCCCAATACACTTCGCTGGGGACTCCTGATGTTTCAAGTGTCCATTCTGAAGCCTTGCCATCAAAAAGGACTCTCTGCTGCCTGCCATTCAGATAGGCCTTTATCCACTGAATAACCTTACTAGTAATCCCTAACTCAGACATTTATGAAACAAGCTTGTCATGGGGTACCATGACAAAGCCTGCTCAAAGCCTAGGAATTCATCAACCTGCTTACCCTTGTCTAGAGCTCTTGGAATATTGTCCATCAGACAAGCCAGTTCACTGTCACATGACCTCCCTTTTTGATTATTGTTAAGAATGCCATTTCCCTCCAAATATCCCATAGTATGTGAGAATAATAGATGCTCAATTGTCTTGCATGCAGCACTCATCAAAGAGACTGGACTGTAGCACTTAGGATCTGCAGTATCCCCTGACTTGAAGCCTGGCACAACGTCTGCCAGCCTCCAGGAGGAGGGAACAATGGCACTGTTTAATGACTTTTTAAAAATTACCACCAAATAGTAGCTGACAATCCCTGATAGTCTTTGTAGGATAAATGGAGAAATGTTGTCAGTCCCCATAGCCTTATGTACCAATAATTTATTCAAAAGCTTCTTAATTCCCTCTCATGTAATGACAACCTCCCCAGTTCCCCTTGATAATCCCTAACTGACACTGGTGGGTAATCATCCCTACTATTTGCAAATCAATCATTAAAAATATTTGCTGCTTTAAGGCTATCATTAACTGAGTTTCCTAGACCATCCTTATCAGCTGAAACCTTATAGCTCTCCTTTCTGCACTTTTTAGGTACCCCCAGAATGCATTTGGGTTTCTCTTCAGCCTCTCCCTAAATATTGTGATGGAAATTATTGTAGGCATTTTTAATCAATACTTTTTCTCTTTTCCTGGCTTCCTTAAAAGTGGCCTCACTATCTGAATTTAGCCCCCTAAAAATTATATTCCTGACTCATCTGTTTATGCAAAGCTCTGCCCTCACTTCCTGGGTATACCAGTCTGGATAACCATTATCCCACTTCTTCTGGACACACCATTTCTTGTGAGATCACTGAAGTTAAACAATGCAAACCCACATTAGTACCAACATAGGTGGTTGGTAGGGAACGTTGGGTGCTGTAAATTTCCCCTCTCCTACATCCCTTATGCCTACTTCCTCCTCACCCATGAGCACCCTCCTAATGGTTCAGCTGTTATGGCTGCTTCACTTACTCCCCAACCCATTAGTGTGTAAGACACTAGTAGGGATGGCCTGTCTTTTACCCTTGTCTAGAAGTGCTAAGAATCTTAGCCAGGATTCCTCAGCACTGCAAGCATTGGCAGTGACCTGAAAATTATTCAAATGGGACTCTAAATATGTGTCTTCTATGTGCTACAGTATGTACCTATCAGGAAATATCTCCATTGAGCTTATATCTTCTTTTAATAGTGATTCAGTGCATATAATGATATCAGCATCCCCTGTGGCAGCAAGGGCATTAAATTTGGCCACTTTATTGACTATGCTTCTATAATAGGGTATTTGATAAAGGCGGTCCAATGAAGGGTTAAAGTACAAATTAATGTTTCCCACTAAAACGGTCATATCAGTAATAGGTCAAATAAAATAGTGACCACAAATAAAGACAAGGAAAAACCAGTAAACTTAGCTTTCGTTGTCTTCAAAGTTGTCCACTCTTCTTCTCTTGTGGCTTGTTGGCGACCGACTTCTGAAAGAATGTTACAAGTTAGTATTAAATATACACATAACAAAATTTAAATCAAAAAATTTTCAATGCAAATAACTGAAAGACAATACTTATCTTAGTTTGATGGAGGTGACGACGTTTCGCAAGTAGGTTCTTGCTTCATCAAGGTTAGTGTTGTTGGCTTTGGTGCACCTTTAATAAGAATCATTGATTATCCTATTGTCTGTGGTAAGTGTGTACTTTCTCTGCCTAGAATAAAAAATTCTTTAAGTAGATTTGTCAGTTTGATTAAATTTAATGGTATTAGAACTATAATAAATTATTGTGCATTTTTTATTTTGCTTTAATTAGTTTTAGATTTTTTTCTTTTTTATATTTTATGGTAGCTGGAAGATGATTGGCATCATTCCTTTGTCAACATTCATGCCACCTGGTGTCAACGTTTGGAACTCCTTTATCATTTGGGATTCCCTCCGCTTTCTATCTTTTTCTGTCCTGAAGTTTGTCATCAGGAAGGTAACTTGAAGGTCTCCTTTCTGATGTGCTATTGCATTGAAATGCATTCCAACTGGTGTGTCTCTTTTGTTCTTAATGTCATTGAGATGCTCTCTAATTCGTATTTTTGCTTTCCGTCCAGTCTCTCCAATGTAACTCTTATCACATTTAGTGCAATGGACAAGGTAAATCACATTGGAGGTGTTGCAGGTAATAGTCTGTCTAATTTTCCATTTAAGTAAAGGACTTACTTTCTGCCCCACAAATTCAATGATAAACAAATTTGATATACTCTCAGATCTAGATGAAATGATTAGGAAAATTAAGTTAAAATTCTTCTTTACCCAACAAGCCCCCCAGTCCAATCAGGCAAATGAATGGAGACCCCCATCTTCTTGGACACCAAACATTCAATGTGATGCCCTTAATGTATACCAAGAAGCCATGTTTAGAGAGTTCCAAAAGGCAATTGAGAACCACAAGGGCAAAACCCCAAGCAATTTATCCCAGTTAGAACTTAAGGCCCTGGGTGAACTTAGGAAGAATACAAAAATTGTCATTAAGAATGCAGACAAGGGTGGGGCAGTAGTAATTCAAAACCGTGTAGATTATATTAAGGAAGCTAATCGCCAGCTGTTAGATAAGAATTTTTATAGAAAACTAGACAAAATCCCTACAGAAAGAATTCAAAATAAAATCAAAAAGTTTCTTCAAGACCTTTACAACAAAGGAAAGATATCAAAAAATATGATGAAATTCATGGCAGTAAAGAACCCCACTCCAGGCCGATTCTATACCCTACCAAAAATTCATTAGACTGGGAACCCAGGAAGACCAATAGTTTCTTCTAACAATGCAGTGACTGAGAATATATCTCAATTTGTGGACAGCTTTCTGAAACCCATCCCAAGAAATCTCCCATCATATCTCCAAGACACAACGGACTTCCTTCAGAAATTAGAGGCCCTCCAAAAAACTACCATCTTACCAGAGGAACTCATTCTATGCACCCTTGACGTCACATCACTGTATACCAATATTCCTCATGAGGAAGGACTAAATGCATGCAGGCAAGCACTCCTTGACATAAACCTGACATACCCTGATGTGGAAACACTAACTTCCTTAATAAAACTGGTTCTGACAAACAATATCTTTGAATTTAACAATGAGTACTATTTACAAGAACAAGGGACAGCAATGGGAACCAAAATGGCCCCATCCTATGCAAATATATTCATGGGATCCATTGAAAAGGAACTACTAGATAGAACATCAACAAAGCCATTAATTTGGGTAAGATACCTGGATGACGTCTTTACTATTTAAAACTGAGCAGGACCTAAATGACTTTGTTAGCTTAGCAAACTCCATAAACCCTTCAATACAGTTCACAGCAAATATTTCAAGGACTGAAATAGACTTCCTTGATGTGAAGGTATCCTATGAAAATGGACGATTTAGAACCTCCCTCTACCAGAAAACGACGGATACACATCAATACCTACACTACAATAGCTTCCATCCTAGAAAGTGCAAGATGGGTATTCCAATTGGACAGTTGAAACGAGTCCGGAGGATCTGTTCAGATGATGAGGACTTCCGGATTAAATGCCAGCAGCTTCTGCAGGATTTTGAAGGGTGTGAATACCCTAAAAACTTCCTGAGAGGAGTTGGAAATCAGGCAAGTCAACTGCAACGTACTCTGACGTACAATAATAAGACAGAGCAAAGTGACAACCTTAACCTATGTACAACATTCAATGACCTTTCGGGGACATTTGCCTCAATACTTAGAAAAAATCACAATATTTTATTAGCAGACCCCACTTTACAAAAGATATTCCCAGAACCATTTAGAATCACTTTCAAAAGAAACCGAAATTTAAGAGACATGCTAGTAAATGCAAAGATAACCAGAAACCCCAATGAGGGCTGCAAAAAATGCCAGAAGAAAAATTGCATTGTTTGTGCATATGTGAATGAAACAATGCAATTTCAAACCAACAAAAAGGTCATTAAATGGAAAATTAGACAGACTATTACCTGCAACACCTCCAATGTGATTTACCTTGTCCATTGCACTAAATGTGATAAGGGTTACATTGGAGAGACTGGACGGAAAGCAAAAATACGAATTAGAGAGCATCTCAATGACATTAAGAACAAAAGAGACACACCAGTTGGAATGCATTTCAATGCAATAGCACATCAGAAAGGAGACCTTCAAGTTACCTTCCTGATGACAAACTTCAGGACAGAAAAAGATAGAAAGCGGAGGGAATCCCAAATGATAAAGGAGTTCCAAACGTTGACACCAGGTGGCATGAATGTTGACAAAGGAATGATGCCAATCATCTTCCAGCTACCATAAAATATAAAAAAGAAAAAAATCTAAAACTAATTAAAGGAAAAAAAATGCACAATAATTTATTATAGTTCTAATACCATTAAATTTAATCAAACTGACGAATCTACTTAAAGAATTTTTTATTCTAGGCAGAGAAAGTACACACTTACCACAGACGATAGGATGATCAATGATTCTTATTAAAGGTGCACCAAAGCCAACAACACTAACCTTGATGAAGCAAGAACCTACTTGCGAAACGTTGTCACCTCCATCAAACTAAGATAAGTATTGTCTTTCAGTTATTTGCATTGAAAATTTTTTGATTTAAATTTTGTTATGTGTATATTTAATACTAACTTGTAACATTCTTTCAGAAGTCGGTCGCCAACAAGCCACAAGAGAAGAAGAGTGGACAACTTTGAAGACAACGAAAGCTAAGTTTACTGGTTTTTCCATGTCTTTATTTGTGGTCACTATTTTATTTGTTATACTGGTCTTGTCTTCGACCATTTTTGCCTCAGTAATAGGTCACCTCTGACATCAGTAGTCAGTGGTCTTTACAAGAAACTTAGTTGCTTTTTTTGTCAGTTTCTAAATGTATGATTATTACGTTACATAAAATATTTAACACAAGGAATTCAAAAAGTTATAAGTGGTGTGTAGTGCCTCAGTGTACAAACACTTCAGTAAAAACGCCTGAAAAGTTATTTATTTATGTGCCCAATAACAAAAACAATTGATATAAATGGCTACAACTTGCTAGAAGAGATCCACATTTGTCCACCATGTCTTCAATATATTTTTGTGAAGATCATTTTGATGTGAGTTGCAATGTTTAATTTTTACGTTTTTGTGGTTAACCCTAGATCACAAAACCCCAATCTGTGTCACACTGTCACAAAACAGTAGTCATTTTGACTACCCTTTTGTTTAATAATTTTTAAAGGGAAATTTTAACTTAAATGAACAGTTTTGATTATCACATGATAAAAACACAAATGAAAAATGAAATTCACATAAAAATTTGAATTTCTGGCAGTCAATACAACCATTGCTGTGGTGTTTTCTGCATATGGCAGTGAAGTCTAGAATTAGGAATGAGTATATTACAGGGAGCTTGGGGAGGGGAAAACCATGGAAGAAATGGGGGAGAATAGATTGAGGTGTCATGGACATGCAAGGGATCCATTCCAGGAATGCAGGGGGTTGGAAGCACCTGGGACAGGGGGGCAGAAGCAGATGTGGGAGCAGGTTGTCCATAAGGATATGACAGTCTGGTATGGTCAGGGACCTGGTGGGAGATTGGCAGAAGTACAGATCTAGAAGGGTCTCTAATGACCTTGTTGTTGATGGGACCTTAAACACCAACAAACAAACAAGCAATCTAGAAACCCCAGACCCAACCATACCACATGGGCATGTAAAAAGAAAAACTTGTACTTTTAAAATGGAAGTGCAGTTGCTCACAGAACAGCTAACACTATTTAGTGCACCTGAAACCATCAATTTTCAACATATAGGGTAGTCAAAAAGACTACTGTTTTGTGATCTAGGGTTAAAAAACTAAGTGACTGTGAGTTAATTTTTCCTTAGTTTTTCAATATATATTAATAATTTATTTGCTATTTAAGTTACCAAATGACGTGGTAAACTACATGGAGTATCACATAATGGGTTCAGTTTCTAAAATCAGAATGAAAAGTGGTTGTGTACCAACAAAGTTTATTTGTCAACCTGATTGTAGAAAAAGGATACCTAGTAATAATATAACCCGACCTTTTGCCTTGAAAAGGCAAAGAATGTTATTAATTGAAAATTGTGGAAGAGAATTAGATAAAAGTAAAGCAAGTGTGTTACAGCAGACACAAAGTGTCATATTGACTGGTGAATGCTCAGGTATGTACATTTATTTTCAATTTTTATGTAATAAGATCTACTTTTTATCTTAAAAAAGTGTCGCAATCAACTTTTTATCCTAAAAACGTTTCGCGATCGACTTTTATCCTAAAAACGTGTCACGATTGACTTGCTGTCATAGGCATAGTCAATTTGGGGAGGGGGATGTTCAATACTGGACCCACCTTGGTCCAGTATCGAATCTAGAATCACTGACACAGACCTAGAAACACTGAGCCACTGTGTCACTGAGGTGGGTGTCAAGTCAACACATCATGAGTGATCGACCAAAATTGGCTTGACAATCGACTGGTTGGCCACCCCTGCTCTAGATAACTAGACTCAGAAAGCTAAGACTGTTATAATGTAATGACTCTAAATACTTTATTTTACCAAAATTGGTATAGTATTACAAAGAACTTTGATAAATCAAAGGATATCCATGTTTTTTTCCAAAAGGATGATAAGTCACGTAACATTTTGTTTGTATAATCATTATCAAAAGCAACAGAAAATATTTCCACCCTACTACTGTTTTCAAAATCACAATCTGCTATGCAAAAATAGCACCTTAAAACATACATCTGTAGCTGAATTTGAGCATAGTATTCTTTTGCAATTTTTCTGTCATTTATATAATTTTTATATTTCTCATTACTCATGGGACACTTGATATCTAGTATTGATCCTTCAGAAATACCATCAGGTGATCCAGCAATCATTGGATATACACTAGATATCATAAGACCACATTTTCAAATTTGTGTCCTAATACCTTTTCAACAATATGACAGACATCACTTTCTAGCTCTCTACCTCATTTAATGGCAGATGTGTCTGGTAGTCTGCCACCCATAATCATAGCAATCAATGTTCCATCTCTGGTTTTACATTTACTGACATCATATGCTTTAGAAGCAGTGATTCTACCATACCTGAGTTCATGTCAGACATTACTTTTATATTGAGTTTTGGTCTCTTGTTCTGCTTTTTGTAAAATGCTTTTAGTTAAAATATGAGCTAATTTTTTCCATAAATGTCTCACAGCATTGTTCACTATATTTTATTGCAAGTTGATACAAAGAAAGCAATTCTATGTCCTTAATGATAACATCAGATTGTTGTTTCATCAGAACAAGATAAAAGAATGAATAAACTTGGATATTAAATTATGTTAAAATGTTATAAGTGGATGTGTAAACTCCACACTCTCAAGCAATTTCTTCCCTTTCCATTGCCATTCCCTACTTTGAATGTAGTTCCTGGAATGCTGGGTGTCCCTGCTTGAGATGACATTGGAGATCCCAATTACAGATTTTCAGCCTCTGTACACAAGGGATTTTTGCTAGCTCCATTATTAGTTCCTTGCAACCCCCACACTCAGCAACTTTCTTTGGAGGCAGTTTAACATTTTTAAAACTTAGATCAGTACACTCTTCTACAATATCATAATTTCCACTATACAAAGATGGAAGCTCTACAAAAGATGTTGGCAATGGCCCATAGAGCCTGTACCAACTACTGGAAAAACACTATATGTCTAAGATGAAAATCCAAGTGGGGAAGATTGTGCTTCACATCACTTAAACAGCTGCCCACAACAGTTTCTCTTAAAGTTATAAGCAGATACCTATAAGTCAAAGACAAAGATATATTCAATGTGGAAATTCATTTAGACTGTGCCACACCTAAAATTCCACCACACCTAATTCCTTTAGAATGTTTCACACCTCATTCCTTTAGAATGTTTCATACAGTAAATCTTTAGGAATTCCTTGATATTAAAAATAATCATGTGATAACACTTATGTCAACTGTGAAGGTTATATACCCAACAAATATCCACAGAAATCCCCACCAAAAATAACCAATATTATGTTAGAAGGAGGTCCTTCTTTCTTAAAAAGGGCCTAGCAACAACTGGTTATGGCTATAAACCACTCTAGTAGAAAAACAAAACACTTGAAATCTAACCCTCAGCTGTTGCCCCAATTCCTAAAAAAAGTTAGGAAAATAAAACACTTGACTCTAACCCTGAGCTGATGCTCCAATTATATAAAAGAAATTGAAAATAAAAATCTTAAAACTAACCCTGAACCAATAATCCTCTTTAAAGAATGATGAGCAGAAATTTTTTTGAAATTTTATTCAAAGACCAAAATCATGCAACCCTAGTGAACCAATAGATACCCATCACCTGAGCAAGCACTCTCTTTTATGTCACGTTATAAATGTATTCTAAAAGCAGTGGAACAGATGAAGTATTACTGAGAATACCACTCAGAATTGAGTGGAGAATATTACTGAGAGAAAGAAGATACACTGAAAATTAAGTGGAGTTCAGCAATTACTATTGAGAATTGTAGTGGAGTCAGAAAACATTTCTATGAAAGTGTGGGATTTTAATACTAATGAGAATTCTTCATGTTCATCTGTTATTTTGAAAATTTAAATTAAAAGGACAAATAGACTAATACCATGGATATTATTGCCTGTAAAACATTTGAAATCATTATTGAAATGGATATAACTATTTTGTGAATGTAAACTTGTGGACTTCAACTACAATACTATCAGAAGGATATATGTGAATCAATGTGTTATGAAATTGTGAAGTGAATCAAGAAAAGATATTTTATGCTAAAATATTTTTCTGAAAATCAGCTATTGATGTACTTAGAATATTGAGATGGAAAATTAAAACTATAACTGTTAAAAGCAAAAAAGTTTTCTTACTAAACCAAAAACTCTCCAGAAAAGGAAGTTACAGAAACCCAAAGGAACAAAGCCATGAAGACAACTAAGTAAGTAAAAGATAAATTTAATATGCTCTATATAAAGTTCTCCTAAAAACTGAAGAAAGTTAGAAGGGCAAAAACAAAGAATTGAAGGTCAGAATTAGAAGGATCCCAGAGAGGTTATTTCATATCAAGCCCACATTGGTGATGGACCAGCAGATGGACCTGAGCAATCCTGCTCTTGGGCAACAAGGCCTTTAGACGACAGCTTTACCTAGATGTTGATCTTTAGGAGCAGGTTAACAACAAGAAGAGGAATAAAAACCAAGCTTCAACAAATAACCAAAGAGTTTGCTTACCAACCTGGAGCTCTATAACACATGTCCACACTCCTTCATGCATGGAAGCTCCACCTCCAACATAGTCAAAACCCACATTGCATTAGAACAACTACTTGAGATGATGAACATTCACTGTGGGATACCAGAAATTTTTTGTCTATCAATTTGATTTGTACAATTCTCATGCACACCAATGCAAATCAATCACAGCAAATTATTTGCATCAAAACGCTAACCATGAAGTGCAATAGAGATGCATACGTTGCTGCAAATATTTCATGCCTGCATTTGCAAAAATTAGCGAATTACTTACAATCACCGTATTCACATTTTAGACGTCATCATTGTTTGATTTTTGATAGAACAAGATGGTGTTCACCAAAAATCTAATAGAATTAATAAGAACAAGCTGGTCAAAAATTGAACTAAACTGACAGTTAGTGAAAAACCTGCTGTGACTGTGATTTATTTGCATCAAACGCTACCCATGAAGAGCAATGGTCATGTGTACACCACAGCAAATGTATCGTGCCAGTGGTTGCAAAAGTGCAGCAAATTATTTACAAACGCTGCATGGCATGGCTTCAGTCATCATCGTTGTGCGAATTTTGATAGAACACGATGGCATTAACAGAAAAACTAATAAATTAATAAGAATGTATCCAACTAATCTGACGCATTGGTGTGAATATCAAGGTGAATCCACTGCATCACAGTGCATGCTCCTGTTTGGCATGTGTTCCTGTGGCAAAAATTCCACAGCAATTGTGACTGTTTCACATTGGTGTGAGGGAACAAGGCTCAACACATCAGTTTAGTTCTTTTTTGACCAGCTTGTTCTCATTAATTCTATTTGTTAGGTGAACGCCATCTTGTTCTATCAGAATTCAACCTACAATGCCATTTAAAACCGTGCATGCAGCCATTTTAACTAAATTGCTACACTTTTGCAACTGCAGGCACAATACATTCACTTCAGTGTACACATGACCATTGCTCTTCGCTTCATGGGTATCGTTTGATGTCAATAATTCGCTGCAAAAAAAAGCCTTAAAAGCCTCGTACACATTAGTCAAGTAGAAAGAGCAAGTAGGTCATAAAGTGGCAAGTTGCCACATGTAAACCTAGCTAAGATAGTCAAGTAACCAAGTAAAAAGGCAAGTAATAAAATTAGAATCCCTTCCAATTTTTGAGGCAAAACACCTTCCCACAATCCCTCACTGCTAAAATACTGCTTGTGGGACTTGCAGAGCTTTTGGTCGGCAGCCATGCTATTTGATGTCTATAGGGTTGTAATGTGGTCATCTCGACAGCTTCTCAACAAAGAACTTGCTGGTAAACAGTGTTTTTCTACTTGCCTCTTTGTGGCAAGTGACACGTCACATATCATACGTCACTTGCTCTTTCTACTTGACTAATGTGTACCAGGCTAAAGGCTCCTACACACTTGTTTAGCTGTTTAGTCAAGTGGTGAGTACCCACTTACTACTAAAACACTTTAGTCCCCAAAAAGTGTCCAGATTAGTTCAGTTGGCCATTTGAAATCAAGCAGGATGCACAGGCAATGGAATCGTGCAGCACTGAATCATGCTATAGGAAATGAACTACTAAACAATAGTGTCCAGACATGCTTAACTAATAAGTAGTGGGTGGTTAGGAGATATAACTCTACTAATTTACTCGACTAAACTGTTTTAGTAACGTACTCGACTAAATTTCAATGTTCACACACACTTTGGAGCCTTAAAGGCTCCCTCACACCAACGCAAATAAATCGCAGCCGCCGCGGATGTTTCGCGGCGAATTATTCGCATCAAACGCTACCCATGAAGAGCAATGGTCATGTGTACACCGAAGCGAATGTATCGCACCCACAGTTGCGAAAGTGCAGCGATTTAGTTAAAATCGCGTGCATGCATGGTTTTAAATGGCATTGTAGGTTGAATTCTGATAGAATTCAACCTACAATTAATGAGAAGACGCTGGTCAAAAAAGAACTAAACTGACGCGTTGGTGTGCATATCAAGGCGAATCCACCACGTCGCAATGCGTGCTCCTGTTCGGTGCGTGTTCCTGTGGCGAAAATTCCGTTGCGACTGCGATTGTTTCGCGTTGATGTGAGGGAGACTTTAACCTTTGCTTAGTGTCGGCGAAATTCCCGCTTGAATTCGCATAGCTAAAAGCGTTGTAGCGCTCCGGAGCATGTTATAGGCGAACGTCAAGGAGCGCCAACCAATCGGAATGAAAGAACGGTTGCTATGATAATAGATGGCGGGAACAATCCGCGATTCACATCTCGCGTTAGTGACGGTATAAACGCCATCTGTCGAAAAATAGTGACATTTTTTTTGTAATTTTGAAGGATAAAGTTGTTCGTAACTTTAGTTAACGGTTTATTTGTCGGGGTTTTACGGCAGAAAGGTATTGTAATGATTTAATCAAAGTATTTGAAATATTTGAAGTGTAATTGAAATAATGAAATATCAATATATAAATAGAACTGTTTGTCGTATTGTTAAATTTAACATCTGAAGTCAAGTGAAAAGTTTGAATGTTCTGTAGATTCGAAATGCGCGCCGAACGTTACCGGTAAGGTAGCTGCCCGCGAAAACGTAATTAAAGCAAAAATGCAAGTAGATTTGATGACACATATCCATACATGAATAAGTTTGAGATTGAAATATGGCTGATCAATAGTCCTTTGTGTATTTTGGGCACCTATAATTGATATAACCGTTAGTTTGATGTCTAAATTTCGGCATAAATTTCTTTTGCGTAGGTAAATGCAATGGCGCAGCGAACCTTTGCTGGTAACCCCTTGGCTAACCCTCGACCATGCGAATTATAAACGCTATTTACCATTAGTTTTTATGCGTTTATTGTTGGTTTTGAACGTGAAGACGTCATTCTGAAGCAATTTTTTTTTCGATGTAAGAATTATTAGCTGTTGAGGATCCACTGTTGGGTAGTCTAGATCTATTTCTGGAATTCCTAATCTTGAATTCACCAGGGACTCAATAGCATACTGGTATAATGCTTTGAAACTTAGCGCTTGGTCATGGTAATCCTGTCCTTTTCCAGTTCAAGAGCGAGATTCGGATCCATGAATACAAACTTGTGGGTCTCGGCATTCTCAGTTTGGGCTCCCGCCCATCGTGTATTCTGGAGTTTCTTTTTCCCGCACTTGTTCGATCTCTACCAACTTAGTTGCGTTGGACTTACCAGTTCTCGTCAGATCATTGAAGTTAAGCAACGCAAACCCAAGTTAGTATCAACATGGGTGGTTGGTAGTGAACGTTGGCGCATTCTTTCATGTTATAATAGCGTCCTCGAGTTTTTCCCCTTTCTTTTGATCGGATTACACCTACCCCGCATGAGCCTCTCCCCCGTTTAATTTTCCAAATCCTAAGCTTTAATTTTTTTTGTATTTTCCAGGTAAGCGGTGAAAATGCCGGTGTATGGGACTATAGTTGTTATTAAAAGGAATGGTTTAGATGGCTCGGCTTTCCCACTCACTTCAACGCAGTGCATTTTTGGAAGGTTTATTCATTTTTATTTTCATTTGGCCTAAGCTTTATTGTTCATGAAATGATGAAACTGTGTACTACCTTCGAGATTTTGTTTTATAGGGACTCAAGTTGTGATATCAGAATTCAGTTACCAACTGTTTCGCAGCAACATTGTCGAATTGAAGTTAACGAAAATGGACAGGTTGGGAGAGATCCTGGTGTCAGTTGAAAGTACACTAATAAAAATGATAATATTTTTGTAATACGTCTAAGCACGCTTTTAATTTTAGATCCTTTTGATAAATTTGAGCACTGCCAATCCTGTGAAGTTAAACGATGATGTAGTCCAAGAAAATGCCTCTCTTGAGCATCAGGACGTTTTTACTATAGCTGATAGATATTTTCGTTGGGAATTTCCAAAGAATTTAAAGAGGATTTCATCCATCAAGTTACTTTCAAATGGTAAAAAAAAAATTCGCGTCTCTTTTACGTGTGGAATTTGTGCCGCGTGATAACTTCCATACGCACTAAAAATATGATTATTTTAAATTATCCTTTTGGGTGATTTCAGATGATAGAAAACGCGGATCACTGCCTAGAAAGGTGAAGTATTTTAGCAAATCGGAAAAGAAAACGAAAACACCAAAAAGTGCTTTGACGGAACTAAAGTCTGCAAGCCCAAGTTTGTGTTTTTACTATTTTACGTGAAACTTGTCATGAGCATACACGCTGAAAAAAATGATTTTTATTAGCATTATTCTATGCAAAGTCTTCTGGTTCAACGACAAAAATTTTGCCAGTGACACCAAGGCAAAAGAGAACTTCTGAAGTGTCCAAAGCCTCATTTGTGAAGTCAAGTGATTCGCCACTTGCACGAATGCATTCCCCACCACATTTCTATGGTAATCCCATCTTAACCCCTCTTTCGAGTGCGCAGAAAAGGAAGCGTGCTTCGTTACAATCGGTTACCACATTGGAGCTTGCATATCCATATGTATCTATGAACTCCAATTTGAAATCCTCTTCGAAAAGTACTTACGTTTAAATCATTCTCGCTATCGTGCTGTCCTACTTATGTTGGAGCTTAATTGCTATTCTATTCCAGAAAGTTCGTCGAGTGATAAAAGGATAAGACTATCAGTTAACAAGGAGGAGAATGCAGTAAAGATTGAACCACCAGTTTCCCCAGACATCAAGAAATCTGCTGCTTTGAGAACGATTCATGGTTCTAAATTGAATTTAAGTAGCAGTCCTCCAAGGTTGTCATTGTCTCCATCAAAGATAAAATCTTTAGTTCTTACTAATTCGAAGTCGCAGTCTGCATCCAAATTGAAATTTAAAGAGATACGAAGAAGTCATTCTGCGTTTGCTTCTCCGAGAAAGAGATCGGTAAGTAATTTACTTTTAAGCTACGACTTAAATGTCATGGGATATTGAATTCTGCCCCTCATTATTGTTGTTCATTCTAGTTATCCGCAATAACACCTTCAATTAGATCGGTAGGGCGAATTGGAAAAAGGTCTTCGCTTAAGAAGGGGGCTGCAAGAAGAAGTGCGAGTGAATTGTTGCCTGCAAATGTGTCTTTTGAGACATTTAAAACTCCTGATATTTCAACCGAAATATTTGTTTCTCCATTAACCCAACGCAAAATTAGTATGTTTTTGTCTCAGCATAAGTCATTGTATTGAATGCGTGACATCTCAGTTGCTTTTATCAATTTCAGAAATGGACGCTAATGGTGATGCAACCATGAATAGGAGACTAGCACAATGGCAGAAGACACGTTTATCCGGTAGTTGTGGACGTACCAGAAGATCAAAGGATAAACTGTTGTTCTCCAAACAGCGTTCGGCAAATGTTGAGCTAGAGCAAAAAAGGAAGTCACGAAGATCCTCGGCATCCATCGATGCAGCAAATACATCTTTACTGAAGCGGTTGTTTGAGACTCCAAAGCGTCGAAGAAAGAAGACTTCAAAATCTCAGTGGACTGTTACGACAGACCTAGGTAGTAAAAAGTCAGTGAAGAGGACAGTATCACCCAAGAATGATTTAACGGATGTAGTCGGAGTAAAAAGAATGGTAAAAGCACCCCAAAAGTCCCCAAAGAATGATTTAACAGATGTACGTGGAGTGAAGAGGTTGTACAGACGTCCTCAGAAGTCACCGAAGAATGATTTGACCAACATTTCTGGTGTTAAATGGTTGTTGATGAAGAAATCTCCCAAGAATGATCTAAGCAATGTAAGGGGCGTGAAGAGATTGATGAAAAGCCCTCAGAAGTCTCCAAAAAATGATTTGAGGGATGTGAGGGGAGTAAAGAAACTATTCAAGATAAAAAAATCTCGAAAGAATGATTTGACTGATGTTAATGGTGTGAACAAATCGCTGACGCCAGAAATATCTGCAAAGCAAACAACTATAAGAAGCGTTAAGAAGTTTGCAAAAACGCCAAAATTGTCATCTCCACGTTCTGGAGGTAAGTACCCCATTATCCCGCATATAATGCTCACGTTTTTCCCCCGAAAAATATCAGTTGAAAGCCTGGGTGCGCATTCTATATAGGAACAAAAGAGGTGCACATTATTTGTGAGATATTATGGTAATTTAAAGTTTCGATTATTGTTAGGTTGCTGTAAGAGCCATTTTCAGTGAGTATTTGCCACCTAAATGTTTTATGAAGTCGTAATTAACTTACTGCTCGATAGGAAAGTAGGAAGTTTCAGCACAATGCCCATGGGGAGGTTGTAGTTCATTCGAGCCCATTTACTTACACAGGCAGTGCCATAGTTTTAGATGGATCTTTCGCGATTGCTTTTAAAGAAACCATACAGAGACCAGGTGGGATGTCTGGAATATGCAGCGAAGAACCTACTAGGGTACAATTAATCATCAACTATAAATATGAGAAGTTTGAGATGAATGAACAATCAGACATTCGTTCTGTCTACTATGGGCATTGTTATTTGCATGACAGAATTTGGAAGTGTGAAATTAGTGTTCTCCCTCCGAAATTTTCAATCTGTTTACATTGAACTTCATGCTACCTGTTACCTGTTGCAGCTCGACACTAACTTTCAAATGGAAAGAGATTTTGTTATAGGCCTTTGCCGGTTTCCTCCCTCAGACTTTCAGTAGCGGTAAGGACACATCCATGACCACACTAATTGCCCAAAATCCCTTTGAACTATTAGTTATGCTGGCGTAAGATAAAATTAGACTGTTTATTTCACGCTTATGGATAGCATGGCAAATGACGATTAGGAAAATGATTCGATGTCTTTTTTTTTATTTTAATTAATATAGATGATATTAAAAAGCAAAGCAAGATCAAATCATCCTCCCCCAAAAAATCCATTCGATATTCGGCGGAAGCCATTCCCTCACCAGAGTACAAAACTGAACAGATCAAATCGTCCTCCCCCAAAAAATCCATTCCCTCACCAGAGTACAAAACTGAACAGAAATCACCGGCAAAATTTCGTAAGACCCCAAATACTTCTCAAAGGAGAACTGTCAAGAGCTCAAGAAAGCGATCTGGTCAAAAGATGAAATTATCGCCACTATTTCTAGCTGTAAAGAGAAATAGACCATCAAATGATTTTCAAACTTCGATATCACCATCGAAAGTGGAGAATGATTTGAAATCGACCTTGAATTTTAGTAATGAATTGCTATTGCCATCGCCACGCCTTTCGACTTCTGTTTCAGAAATGCCTAGCTCTGTTACAAGCCAGAGAAAGAAATCCGTATTATCATCTGCCGCGAAGAGAAAGAGGGCTTCCTTGACTCCGGTCAACTCCACCAAGAAGAGGAAACTTTCTACGTCTGTTCTAGGATCATCAGAGAAAAAGAAAAGCGTTACACCTCTGGCCGGTACTATAGAAGAGAGTAAAAACGCAACCACACCTGTGGCGAAGTCTCCAGCGAAAAAGACCACCACACCTCTGGCGAAGTCTCCAGCGAAAAAGACCACCACTCCTGTGGCGAAGTCTCCAGTGAAAAAGACCACCACACCTCTGGCGAAGTCTCCAGCGAAAAAGACCCCCACATCTCTCGCGAAGTCTTCAGCGAAAAAGACCACCACACCTCTCGCGAAGTCTCCAGCGGAAATGGTCACTACACCTCTGGTGAAATCTCCAGTGGAAAAGACCACCACACCTTCGACCAGGTCTCCAGCGAAGAGGACTAGTAGCACCCCTCGTCTAAGCAAGACTCCAGCGAAGAGGACTAGTAGCACCCCTCGTCTAAGCAAGACTCCAGCGAAGAGGACTAGTAGCACCCCACGTCTAAGCAAGACTCCAGCGAAGAGGACAAGCAACATCGCTCCTTTGATCACGTCCCCTGAGAGGAGTACGAGTAGCACAACTCTAAACAAATCTCCTGCCAAAAAGAAGAGCACCGCCACACCATTGACAACTCCAAATAAGGCTCTAGCAGTTGAAAACACGTCGCTTGAATCCCAACGTTTGTCATCTCTCAAGAAATCGCCATTGTTGTCCTCACGTAGGGGTATGCATGAGCACTCTCAACCTTACATTCATTTTGCTAACGTCATTTTTAAGAACGTTACTAAATTTTATCAGGTCGTCGTCAAGTGAAAGCTTCATCTACAAAGAAGTCACCAGTGAATAATAGGATTTCTCGTAAAGCTAGAATATCTACGAAAGCCAAATCTTCATCGTCTCCTGTTCACCAGACGACGTCTCCACCGGTCAGAAAAGCTAAAAGGAAAGAAATCCACCAATCACCTGAACTAGAACCTCTTACAGTTCGAAGGAGCACTAGAAAGACTGGAGCAGCGAAAAGGTCACCTCGTAAAAGTCAAGCTGATAAATCTCCTGTCAAACATTTATCTCCTAAAAAGCTAAATATTTCGAGCGCTAAGAAATTGAAACGTTCTAACAAGAAGCAATTGCATGCAAGTATAAACGAGGTATGTTTGCGATTACTTTTCACTTCTTTGTTTCTAAAATATTGCAGTTAGCACATTTCAGGAAACGTTTTAGGAGTTCAAATAATTCTGTCTCCTGTACATAAAATAATCCTTTTTACAAGGAAAGGTAATTGGCGGATGTGAAAAATTCCCAGATGTAGAAGTTCGATAGACACTGTAAGAGTGGAGACCGACAATTCGGGACTTGCGTCAAGAGGTCCTTGAACTGTTTGCAACGTTAGAAAGACGTTTTTCTATAAAACCCCGGGTTTCCTTTTGCAAATTTTAAAAACCGTTCGCAAAGTTGCTTTGGACACACCAGTTCTCGTGAGATCACTGAAGTTAAGCAGCGCAAACCCACGTTAGTACCAACATGAGTGGTTGGTAAAGAACGTAGAGTGTTGCAGATTTTCCCTTCTCCTACGTCCTCTACACCTACCTCCTCATCTCCCGCGAGCAGCCTCCTAAGGGTTCGTCCTGGGATGGCTACTTGGCTTACTCCCCAACCCATGAAATTAATCCAGCAACTTTTACGCATTTTGGTGGAGGTGTAATCGGTGCATGGACAAAAGACGTTCATAAACATGTTCCAATCGTTGAGGGAACATCTACGAATGCTTGCTGTTTTTCAACACATTTTCTATCCAGAGTAGTCTACAAATTGAAAGTAGAACGGGAACGTTCGTTAAGTGGAGGCGGTGAAGGCCTGCAATGTCTAAAATACGGGTTTATTTTGCTTGTTTGGTTTTTGTTGTTTGTTTGTTGGTGTTTTAGGGCCCTTTAACTACAAGGTCATTAGAGCCCCGTCCACAGCATAGTTCTTATGCAGAGACTGCACAGACACTTCACTAAAGCCCAGCGCAAAATGAGACGCAGGGTGACTCACCATTAATTTCTGTGGCTCACATGATAGTATGTAGTTGCGCATGTTAAGTCGCAGGGTGACGTAACTCAGTGCCTGCACCACGTGACCCTGCGGAGCGCGATGCCGCAGTTTCCTGCGTGAAGTTGGCGTGACAATAACAAAAAGCGCTGCGAAGCAGAGAAGTTCTCTTGTTATTTGATGCATGGTGAAAAACTGCGATTCAATGTGCTGTGATTGCCTGCTAGCAGAATTTCGCAGGGCTGCTACACCCTGCGTCGCATTTTGCGCCTTGCCTAATGCGACGATTTTAGGGTATTAGCACTACCCAGTTTTCCCAAGCGGCCGTCCATGTCCAGTATTAGCTAGGGTTGCGCTGCTTAACTTCGGGGATCAGACGAGAACTGGTGTGTCCAACGCAATTCGCCGCTCCCTGCTTGTTTGGTGGATACCTTGCTTTAAAGCGATAAAACAGATTTAGTTAACCGAAGTCGGTGGTGAATGTCGGTTGACTTAATATTTCTACCTTTCAAGGGAAGTAATTGCACTTTGTTCACTGGTTTCTTGAATTTTGACTCTTAGGATGTTATCCTCATAAGCAGTCCTGAGAAAATTGTGGATTCTCCACCAGCTTTGAAAACGAAGAGAGGGAAAGGTAAAACCGGGAAGTCTGCCATCAAAACTTCCCCGTCGGTTAATGACAGCGTGAAAAAATCTGTTGCCTCCAAAAAGCCGCCGTCTCGTGGGAAACCGAGGAAGACAACTCCGGCAAAATCAAAAGCTACTCCTGAAAAATCATCACCAGTGATAAGAACTAGGAGAACCAGAACGACGAGTAAACAAGTGGACGATAGTGTTGAGACTCCAGCAGTTCGATCGAAGGCAAAGAGCAAAGTGACTGGCGACGGGAAGAAAAAGAAAGCCTCTCCTGTTAAATCGGATTCAAGTGTGTCGCCACCCAAAACGCGAAAGAGAACTGTTGCCAAGAAGTTGTCTCCGGTTAAAACTCCTTCACCGAAAAGAGCTTTACGCACTCGTTCTCGCAAGTAGAAAGTCGGCCTGTCATTTCTACGCGTGGGTGAGGATATGGTGAGCAACTTAACTTTAATCATTCATAGTTGAAAGCGATATCATTTCAGATCATCACCTCAACAGTTGTGAAATTCGAGTTGCTTATCGGGAATCCACTTGTCTTATATTTGGTGATGATAACCGTCAGTGACTCGAAGATATTTTAAAGGCGTTCGAAGACAAATTCATTGGTAAGAATTTGAATCGTCTGTTACTTTCAGATGACTATTGTTCCATCACATTTGACATACTGCAGAAAAGTGCAAATTCTGTTTGTTGTTGGTGGTTAGTCACCAAGTCTTAATGCGATTTTTACTATCTGTAGTTTTTAAAAATCCACTAGCTCTTAATAATTTTAACTTGGTAGAATTAGTTGATGTAGAAGTGCTCCAAATTTTTTGGATGATGTCGTTTGTGTATTGTTTTTAATAACACAGAGAAGTGGATATGATTCTCAAGATTTTTAATTGACGTTGGTGTAGGTACAAATATAAACTTTACCCCTCTCCTACCCATCATTTTAATTATGCAGTGCTTTTCCCTGTTATGTTTTATCAGGTTCTTACACTCTTCTCTATCATTTGCTTACCAGGCACTTCTCATAAGCATTTTAATGACAAGTTATTCGCTCTTTTTGCAATTATATAGTCTATACATTTTTAGGTTTTCTTTGTAGCTTCGTTGTTATTAAATGACATTGGTCTTTGTATTTCACTACATAAGGACGTGACTTGTCTTGCAAGGATGTCTTGAAGTTCCTTCCGCTCTTTACAAATTGCTCTTCAAGAAATGTAAGTGACACGCTAATCGAATGCAAGTAGTCGAGATGCGAATGCTGCAGTACACGAGTGACGTGTCAAGAGCTGCTAGAATTAGGAAATGATTACATTAGAGTTACCCTGGGGGTGGTGGACATCGCCGAAAAAAGTGAAGGAGAATAGGTTGAGGTGGTATGGACACGTAATGAGAAGAGGGGAGGAGGAGCTCGTTAGGTCCATTTCAGGTATGCAGGTGGTTGGAAGCACCTGGGGCAGGGGAGACCGAAGCAGACGTGGCAGCAAGTTGTGCGTAGGGTAGGGTTGCCATACGTCCCGGTTTTGAGGTCTGTGTCCCGGTCCGACAGTCATTTGTCCCGGTCGATTTAAAATTTTCGCATGTTAAACAACTATTTTTTGATAATATCATTGCATTCAGTACTGCGCATATACAGTACATGCCTAGTACAAATTCGTCCATGAAAGTACATCACATTTTGCCAGTGAAACTGACTGTTCGGGAATGATCCACCATTGATCCCTGGGGCGGATCCAGACGAGGGGCAATGCAGCAATTGCTCCCCCCTCACTGCCTGAGAGGGGCGCAACTGATGAAACATTTTTGCATTGCTATCCCCATTTCTATACTGCCAGTCCAAAAGTTGCAGTCCAATCTGTAGTTGGCTAAACCACTGAAGATAGGTAATTGTCAAAGGGCCAGGAGAGGACCTTTTTGTAATTGCTAGCTAGATGTATACTCAGGGATTATGAATATTTAAAAATATTTGGGGCGCACATTTTTTTGAAGTTCTACCCCCCCACCCAGATCCTCCACTGATTGGTCCTAACGTTTTTTGGGTCCTCTAAAATATTTTATATTTCAATGCGTTAGTGAAAGGATTATGGAATTTTTTAATAAAGCTATGAATGTTTATAATATGAATTCTTGCCATTTTGTTGAAAAACTATTTTTAAGGGGGAATGTCCCGGTCGGTGGTCCGACAATTATGGCAACCCTAGCGTAGGGATATGGCGGTGTAGGGGTTGGACGGGGACCTGGTGGGAGATAGGAGAGAGTGGAGGGCTAGAACCAGCAGACCCTACCCTACCGCAGGCGGGTTATGGGTACGATGGTGATGGTCTCCATAGAAATGGAGTGTCTTTTTTATCGTTAATTCGCGAATCACATTTACGTTTGTTCGACATGACTTGGGGTTTTAGTTTTGAAATAAACATGATACTAAAATGCTGTACAAAGCGCGACCACCAGGAAAGAAATTTATTTTCAGATTAAAGAAGGAAGTGGAGTGAAGTGGTTTGGGCACGTGCAAGCGGACAACTGAGTTACCACACTGTCACACCTAAAGGCTGTATTTCACTACATAAGGACGTGATTTGTCTTGCAAGGATGTCTTGAAGTTCCTTCCGCTCTTTAAAAATTGCTCTTCAAGAAATGTAAGTGACACGCTAATCGAATGCAAGTAGTCGAGATGCGAATGCTGTAGTACACGAGTGAGGTTACTAAAACAGTTTAGTCGAGTAAATTAGTAGAGTTATATTTTTCTGGTTGAGTAGCTATCTCCTAACCACCCACTACTTATTAGCAAGCATGTCTGGACACTATTGTTTAGTAGAGTTCGTTAGTGGAGTTCTTATCCTATAGCATGATTCAGTGCTGCACGTTGCCTGTGCATCCTGCTTGAATTCAAATGGACAACTGAACTAATCCGGACATTTTTTAGGGACTAAACTGTTTTAGTAGTAAGTGGGTACTCGCCACTCGACTAAACAAGTGTGTAGGAGCCTTTAGGCTAGGCGCACGCTAGTCAATGCTGTTTGACGGCAGTTGGAGTGCTCAGCTCAGGCAATGAAAACCAGTTGCTAGCAAGGGGTATAATAGGGAAAACTGATTAACAACTTCGTGCATAGTAAGTAGCTGTGTGAGTCTAGCCTAAAATTTAAATTTTGTTTAAAAAATTTGCCTAAGTAGAGGACTTATCAGCATTCCAGACCGTTTTCTCGTCTGTGGCGAAGGTGGGTACTTCTTCGAGTCGGGAAGACGTGGATGAAGAATTGTAAAGTGCTTTTAGGCAGCCGACTGTCGAAGTAATGCTACAATGTGTGCGTTGGCCTATTTTATCATCGTAGCAGTAATTTGAATCCCCTGCGCGGATCTACTGGAAACCTGATCTACTTGTACATTTTGCTTTGGTTACTACGTGCAGGTGAGCATCATACATGCCAGGCAGGAGGGGCACTGGGGAGACCGTCCTCTCTGGGATCACGTCAATTCGGCGTACGACAATTTGGCGTACATACCGATCTCTTGGGTGCACACATTTGTTCAAAATTGCAACTGTCATAACCAGTAGCAGATCCAGGATTTTCGTCGGGGGCGGGGGGGGGGGGGGGTTAGCTAATACAGGGGGTTGAGCTAAACCTCACATATTATGCAAATATAAGTTTATATGTGCATGGGAAGGGTTGCCACCCCATAAATCCCATCCTAGATCCACGCGTGGGCATAACAGTCATTGCGACGGTCCCGTATAACACAGTTGGGTTTGTTTGTGTTTTAGGGCCCATCGATTTCAAAGGTCATTAGGGCCCTATAACTCAGTTATGGTAGGCATTCATTGTTCTATTACCTTGCAATGACTGTTGTTATGACCGTTGCAATTTTGAACAATTTTGGGCACCCAAGAGATCGGTATGTACGCCAAATTGTCATGCGCCAAATTGATGTAGACCCATGCTCTCTCCCGAAGGTGAGTACGCAAACTTCTTTGATTTATGAGCATGGCGTCCAGATTGTTGTAGTTGAGTGCCACTACGGTGTGGTATCTTCACAGATGGAAGTAGGACTGACGTGGGTGACTTGATGGATTCGGGAGCAGTGTGGCAGGTGAGGGGTCCGTCATTTGGCTGGCTTTGGTGTCGTGCTACTCTTGATGCACTGTCCTTGGTAGTGTGATTGACTCATGAAGCCCATGATTCCTAGGTTCGTTCTGTTTGAGGTAAGCGATTTATTTTTGGAAGAGGGCAGTCCTGGTTCGAATTGTCCGTTCTTCCATAAAAGTTTTGAACATCCAAAAATGTAATTACGTCTTAGGTTTCATTCTGTTTCACTGCTTTGAAAGATGGGAAAATTGCTATTGACATATTTCCTACATTTTTTTTGGATACATATTGGATCGTCCAACTTCAATAATGCCGCCTGGGTTTCCCCGCGTCAGGATCTGCCTTCGAACCTGAAATAGGTACCCCTTCCTGTATTTTAAATAATGTGGAATAATTACTGGGTTAATTTCAAGGGTTGGGGAGTAAGCCAGACAGCTATAACAGGACGAACCCTTAAGAGACTGCCCGCGGGAGATGAGGAGGTAGGTGTAAGAACGATGGAGAGGGGTAATTTGCAGCACTCAACGTTCCTTACCAACCACCCATGTTGGTATTAACGTGGGCTTGCGCTGCTTAACTTCAGTGATCTCATGGGAACTGGTGTGTCCAACGCAACTTGGCTGCCCAGTTGTTGAAATTTCGAAGCGATCCTTTTCCTGTAGTGGCCCCCATCTGCATACAGAAGGCACTTTGTATGTCTACTTTGTTCAGGAAAGCCACTGACATTAGCCGGGGATAGATCCTACTTACCTGGAGCTGCAGAGGCAGACCACAGATGGTCTGCTTAGTCTACGGAGACTTCTTGTTGCGCGTTTTTCTACCGCTGTGTGGCACTGCGGTTGCTGCCTTTCAGTTAAGTTTTTTGGTTTGTGTTTTGAATGTTGTTAAAGATTTGTTTTGTAGCTTAGAGATAAATATTTAGATGTTTGATGTATGTCATACATAGCTGGTGTGTTCATTTCAAGTAGAATAAGTACAGTTAAATTAATTAGTAGGAATATTGTGAATGAATTTGTTGCCATGGTATCGCTGTTCTGAAGTTAACATTTCTGATGGGCAAGAAGTCCGTTTCACCGATAAAACAGGTGAGTAGAAAGTTTCTTAATTTTAATATTATCCATAAAATGACACATATAGAAGTTAAAATAATAATTTCGGAGTTGACCACACAATGGTTGTGAATTTTGTGGGTATCGCGAATAGGTTTAAAAAGGAAGCTGGAACAGGTACATCTACTTGGTAGGTACAGTATTTTGGACCGAGGTCAGTTCCATTTCTGGAGCCCGTCTCATATTTGAGGGTGTACAGTTTCTAACAGAAAATTTGCCATAATTTTCACTCCATTTCTCTGTCACTTACAGTGTATTAATATATTGATGATGTTTATTCAACAAGAGCGACCTTCAAGTTCCTATCTTTAGACTTCTGGATATCATAGCCTGCTTTACCAAACGATCCCTTGAGAGAAGTAATGTTTGTAGTTAATAACCCAGAATTGACTGCTCCTGTCATTTACAATTCCATATTAGGGCTGTTCACTCGTCAGTTAGTAGGTTAACCTCATCTTTGTGTAGAAAAGTTGAAAGTTCATCGATGACACGGTCAGGACCTTTTGGCAGAAGACTGGCGAACGACAATTGTCACCTACAAAATTATCGGTGGAAATGCATTCAATGCATTTCAATGGGGATAATCAGACGAACGACAGACATACAACCACGACAGAAAAGACGGAGCATGTTCCATTTTCTGACCGACACTGGCCGACAAACCAACTGTTTCTATTTGTTTGTTGGTGTTTAAGGTCCCGTCAACTACAAGGTCATTAGAGACCCGTCCACTGTGTAGTTCTAATGCATATGCTGCACAGACACTACACCAATGCGACGATTATTGGGTATTAACTGTTTCTATGTGCATCAAAACAGACGACGACTAACAGTCGTTAGTCTGTGATGACTTGCCCACAAATTCGTTCATCTGTAGGCAGCCTTAAACGGTAAGGAGGCGAAAGCTTTCAGAAACTGAAAGGGCATAAAGAAAATTTGTGAATCTCATTTGCATAGGATAAACAGCAAATTCTTATGGTCTGAATTTCAGGAGTTCTCATGAGGTGCTCCTGCTTCACCTTCCAGTTTATACTGTCGCGAAAGCAACTACTAACCCTTGTGTCGCCTATAGCAAGGGGAGCGGCGAATTGCGTTGGACACACCAGTTCTCGTCTGATCACTGAAGTTCAGCAACGCAACCCCAGCTAGTACTGACATCGGTGGCCGCTTGGGAAAACTGGGTACCGCTAATACCCAAAAATGAAGCAACTAAATTTTTGCTGAACTACAGTAGTCGCGATAATCCGAGTTGCATGGGACCGGGACCTCCCCCCCCCCCCTCGGGTTATTAGAAAAAGTTGAAATTAAATATTTCTAAAATTTTCGTCCATTTTCTTCTACTTTTTGCATGGTATCTCTTTTCGTAGCTGTGTGCAAATATATAAGAGAGAAAGGGACTGATGAAGACTATATTAGGATAGTGCAGGACATGTATGATGGTTCCGTCGCTAGGGTGAGTACAGCATGGGGAAATGCTGCACACTGCAATGTGCAGGTTGGTGTGCATTAGAGTTTCCAAATATTCGGCTTCATCAGCTATTCGAATATCGAGTAATAAAATTCAAATTATTCGAATTTCCGAATATATGTTCGAATAGTTTGAATTGTAAGGAAACAATGTAAAAGCTCTATTCCAGGATAATTAAAATGAGTACGATAAGTTATATAATAATGAAATGATAAAATAGCATTAAAATATAACTATAATAAAGTTGAAAAGGGTGTTTTATAAGGCAGTTATTAGGCCTGCTATGCTATACGGAGGAGTGTTGGGCAGTGGGGAAGCACTATGTAAATAGAATGCAAGTATCTGAGATGCAAACGCTGTGGTCCATGAGTGGGGTGTCAAGAGCTGATAAAATTAGGATTGA